>PVHP010017642.1:0-34212 GCA_004024765.1 Zapus hudsonius | reverse complement strand
TTGATACAGGTGTCCCCCACAAACAATTGAATGTGTTCTGATAGATCGATCCTCAGCTGATGGCAGTTTGGGTTTTACAACCTCAATGAAGCTGTGTTGTTGGGGGCAGGCTTATGGGGTTATAAGCCAGCTTCCCCTTGCCAGTGTTTGGCACACCTTCCTGCCGCTGTTTGCAGTGCTGTGGCAGAGGTGATGTCCACCCTTCTGCTCATGCCATCATTTTCCTTGCCAGAATGGAGTCTCCCCTCGAGTCCGTAAGCCAAATAAACCCATTCCTCTACAAGCCGCTTTTGTTTGGGTTCTTTCTGTGCAGCAACAAGAAAGCTGACTGCAACAGGTATCTCTGGACCTTTGCCTGGGTTGTGAAGGGTATTGTTGGTGTCTGTCTCCACTGACCTTTCATGGGTTATCAGACTTGCTGTGGTGATTGGTCTCCTGTTTGTCTCATTACTTTCTCATAGATTTCACTTGGGCCCTGTGTGAAGGCTAGGTGTGGTTTGTCTCCTGCCAGGATGTCAGTCATCATCCAATGTCTTGTTGGTGGAATTGGGTTGTCCCCAGCTCTCTCACTGCCTTCTGAAAAATACAAACAGGATCAGAGAATGAGATCAATATAGATTAAATGAGACAGCATTGCTATTTTGGCTAGCTTTTAATGGGTGTAGCCTCTCTGTAGCTCTCTGGTAGTAGAAATTTCCCCTAGGAGCCCAGGTTCTTGGTCCCCATAGGATTTTAACATGGATCCCAGTTCCAGTTAAGTGTTCCTTGTCACTGAGTAGATCTCTTAACCAATCAGTAAGCCATTGATTACCCTCCTCGGTTTAGTGCCACTATTGCACAAATGAACATTTCTTGACTTGCTGATCTCTTCCATATAGCAATGTGTTCAGCATTTTTGTGACAACTATCTATATTTTATATCAGTGGTCTCTGCTTTCTCCAAATATCATGGCATTTTTCTGTGTTCATTCAAAACAAACTGGAGCCTGATGGATGGTTGGTCAATGCTGCTGGTTTGGGACACAGAAAGGCACCTGCTCCTACACTGAGAGTCTGCTTAGAACTTGGAAGGTCGGCAGCTCCTAGGAGTCTCTTTCCCAGGTCATTTTGCAAAGCCCCCATTTGACATGATGTCCTTGGGCTGGCTTACTGCTTTTCACATCTGTTCACTTCTGACCTGGCCTCAAAGGAGGTATTACAACATGCTCAACCCTTAATTTTTCCCATTCTAATTAACCAAAGTGTTTAATAAGTAACAAGGATGTTTCCAGTAATTTAGCTCTTCATTAGTAATTTGTTCCATTATAATATGTATCGCCCAAATCAACTCCATTCAGACAAACATTTGCTGCCTCCACAAAAGATAATGACTTCTAATTCTCATGACTTGAGCATCTTATAAACCTGTTAAGTGGCTTGCTTTTTTTCATTAAGGTATATCTCTGATTTTGGACCTTGCTAAAAAGTAAATACAACTCGTGAAAATTGAACCAAAGATAAGCAAATAAAATTGAATAAATGCACACAGAGAACCCCCTTGAGGACACTGCACTGTTGCAAGGAGAGGCTTTGTGTTTTTGCATAAACAAAATCCATTTCTTAAAGCAGTGAATTTTAATTTTGCCTTGACTCATACCTAAGGGAACTAGAAGCATCCTTTCTATTTCATGGATATGTGAGCCTATAAAATCAGAGACTGTTGTGAGAGGGCATCTACATGTTCTGTAATGTGGAAGAATTTTGAGTCCAATAGACAAATCAGTTCACACCGTAGCTCAGTGAATAGTGTATGTGGCAGAGAGCTCCCCTTGGCTCCTGGCTTCACACTGACTCCTGGTTTGCATTGTTTCTTCATACTTCCCCGTGATGCCCAATATAGTACTGACCGTTTAGTAGGTAGGTCAGTGTCTAGTAGCTTGATTCCAGAGCACAGCTCCCTAGAGAATACCCTGGGCTAGGCACTGTACAGAGAAGTTCAATGTCACCCCATTTGTGTAATGATTGAGGTTACTCTTAGAAGCAGAAAAATATGTAGTCTATGTTAGCTAATTTTAAGAGAAATTCTTTCAGAATATAATGTGTCTTCACCTTGTCTTCATGTATGTGACTTTACGGAAGCTCAGAGAGTGCCTTCAAGGAGTTGTCTAACTCTCCCATTAAAACAAAAGAACTCAGTTTCTGCTGTATAACAAATTATCTCAAAGCTCAGTTTCATAAGCCAGTAAGTACTGAGTGAGTGGCCTGATCAGCTGGGACAGGGCTTCTTATGTCTTTTTTACTTTTTGTTTGAGAAATTCTTACACACCTCCAGTGGTAGTGTTGTGAGGGAGAACAGCTGGTCCAAGAGAGAGGAGCTAAGCTGAGATGCCTGTTTGGAGCTTCAGGTTTATTAGCAGAGCTCTGGCAACATGCCAACATGGCAAGGTGGGATCTGAAACAGAGAGAAGGGGAGGGGGCAGAGGGTCCGACAGGCTCTGGAAATCTGAAGGACCAAGAGAGTTTCTTGCTTGCATGGATTTCTGAAAGGGGAGGTGAAAGTTTCACACTTCATGACTCAGCCAATAGCACCAGCTGTTGCAGAGGCCATGAGAGAGCGAGGTAAGATCTCAGGTTCTTTAAGGTCTCTGGAGGGCGGCTGTTCCTCACCACTCTGCTTTTGGATAAGACTCAAGGCCATAACTCAGGAGTATTTGAGTTTCCTTGGTGACAGAGGTCTCATCTTGTTTTCTCATCTTGCCTTGTTTCATGGCTTTAGGGGCTTCTTAAAGTGACCACATCACTGCAAGCAGGTATATAAAAGCAATAGGTATAAAAAATAGGTATAACATCAAGACACAAAACTTTTACTGATAGTCATAAAGAATTTTATTTTAAAATAATCGCATGATATATGTACATGTATGTGTGTGATTTTGCCATTTATTAAAGGCAAAAGTAAATTTACATACAACTAAGATGGATGTGCCTGTTTATTTTTACATAAAATAATTTTAATTTGGCTGAATATTTGATACTACAGGACATAAAGTATCTTCAATATCTTTTTTCCACTTTTCACTGCTGAGAACCTAGTTTCAGATACATACATATTACAAAAGACAAAAACGTGTTTAAGGCCAGTTCAGATGTTATTTAAAATATTGCCCTGCCCTTATCCAAAGCCAAAACTCATTAAACAATTTTTTGAAATGAAACTCAAGTCAATAGCTCCAATAGTCAATTTTAAAAATCAAACATTCCAGACAATTCAAGATAAACTAATTTGATATATGCTGACAAATTATGGTGGGATATGTTAAAAGTTTGGTTTTTCAAAAAAAGTCAAACCATTCTGTTCCTATAAGAGCAGAAAACCTTGTATGTACAGTGAAAACACTGGAGTTCATCACAAACAATAGTCTCCAATCTGAGCTGAGGTGTTGCAGGCAGCAGTTGTTGCCATTGTGTGGCGTGATGACATTCAGTGCGGAGGGGCCATGCTGCATTTCAGAGCTCAGGCTGCAGTGAAATTGCACTACACAGAGCACTGCCAGAAACACATCAGCTTCAATGACACACTTGACTTTGAATTAATTTCTGCTTGTTGCACGTTGATAAACCTTTTCCCATTTCCAAAGTTTTTGTGGTTCCCACATTCAGTTACACAATCCCACATGGGTTAGCGACCTACAGTTTAAGAAACTGGGAGCTGGGTGAATCTAGTGTCTCTGCTTATGTGCTAGGAGATATCTGTGGGTCAGAGAGGAAGGTCAAGAGATCTTAGCTGATGCCTCACAGATTTTAGGATGTGGTTGACTATTGGCACATCTGAAATAGTTGTGATCGGAACAAAAGGGCTTTCCACTTCGTGGTCTCTTATCCTCCAATGGACTAGCGTGGTGTTGTCTCTACCGAAGCACAAAAGGCTTCGTGAGACTGAGAATTGATGTCCCATCGCTGTGTTCTAGTCTCTGGCCAAACTAAATTAGCCCAGATTTAAGGGTGACATGAAAGGTTCTGTTTATTCATGGGAAGATCCACAGAGTCACACTGCCAAAGGTGTGAACTCAGGGAAAGCAATAATTTGAACTATTTTGTAATTAATTGACCACAAAAAAAGTTAAAAGTGCTAGAAAAATTCCAGTGCCTCCTTAGAACACTTTGTCCCAGCTTGTGCCACCAATGTCCCTAGGCCTTAACAAGAATGGCTATACCTATTTCTATGCAAAGGACTCAGATTTCTTTGGCCTCCTTTGTAGGCTGTCCTGTGTTTGCATTGGGCAGAATCAGCCATACCCAGGGTTACAAGGGCAAGCACACATTAAACAATGCTGGTGAGCTTTACTGACCGTAATTATCATATTGATCACTCCTATTGACAGGTCTGACCTGGTCAACAGACAAATTCAATGGAACAAGCGGTTGACAGGCTACTGCATAGTGGGCATGCCATATGCACTGATATCCCTTTAATAAACAGTTAATGCAGTGCTGGGTGCTGGCATAGGCTGGGGGGCACAAGCCGTTGCAATGCTTCATGAGCCCCATTCTTCCCTTAAGAAAGGGAAAAAGCTGCATCTCCTTGGTATCTTGGAAGACAATCTTCTGTCTTTTCAACTGTGCCCCCTTGGGAGTCATGTAGGGCTCATATTCTTCTTCTATTTTCTTTCCTTTCTTCTTTCTGTGTTTTGACTTTGCACTACAGAAAGACTGCCTTTCCTTTCTTAGCTCCATTACTAGAAATTCAAGGAAAGCTACTGTGAACAAGACGATGGTGAACATGGGAGTGCAAGCAGCTCTTAGAGGCATTGATTTCAATTCCTTTCAACCCCTTCCTCTGGCTGGCCAGTCCCACTTCTCCTTCAGTGTGGTTTTGTGTCTTATGTATGACCCACTGGGTTTAATTAGGTTGGCTTACAGGAGCATCAGTGAAGGGTTCTTTACCAAAGCACATGCAACTTATTAGTATCTACAACGCTGAAGAAAATGTCTCCCACTCCCTCAGAAACTATCAACTGCTAATAACTCAGCAGAGACAGATGAGGCCTCATGAGCCATACATGAGGGAATGCCCAAAATTATACAGGTAACCAAAGCCACTATGAGTTCATGAGTACAACAGCCATGCCGTGTCTAGAAGACAACATTCTACAGCCCTCCTTCTCCATACTTTGGCTCAAATATTCTTTCCACTGCCTCTTTCACGATATTCCATGAGTGTGGAGGAGGGGACATAGATGTCTCATTTAGGGCTGAGCACTCCTCACTCACTCATTCTTAGCGTTTTGATGAATGTGGAGTCTCCCGAGTAATTGCTACCCACTGCAAAAAGAAGGTTCACTGACCAAAGCTGAGAGCAGCACTAGACTATCGGCAGAAACATAAATATTTAGAAAGCAATTTGATGGGTAGAACATATCCATTTAGTCAAACAACAGTAATTGCTTCCCTCCTAGGGAAGTGGGGCTGTGGCACTGCGTAGAGCCAGGAACCCAATGGATAAAGCAGATACAGTTTGCTCTCTCGTTCTGATTATCTGATTTATTTGGATTAACCTGCAGGTGCCATTTGGCTTCATAAACATGTTTCCAAAAATTAAAATATAATATTAAAGCAAAAGATAAATACGATGTCTTCTGTCTTTGATTTTTAAATATTTACATGTCCTTAAATTCCACAAGCAGGGCCAGACAAATTTGATTGTATTCTGAAATGTCCTTTTTTTTTTTTAAGGATCACATTATCAGCTTTTCACCTCTTGGTTTATATCTTTCTAATAAACTTCCTTAGCATGGTAGAGAATTTTGCTTTGCTGACATCTGTGTTTCTGGGTGTTGCATGAACAGTACTGGCCCGTGGGTAGGATCCTTGGTATGGTTCATTGCAGCTTCTGCCATTGTAAGCTTGAGGCTCCCTCAGCCCTCCCTACTCCAAGCCCACTTTCTCAGCTTCAAGCAGTCTTGTGAGCTCTTGGTCCTCATCTGGCCCATCTGTTTATTGTACGAGTACACTCCAAGGAAAAAGGAAGAACATTATGGCCAAACATTACAGAGGAAAACAAGCTAATAGTTGTCCCAATGGATAACTACTGTATTATTCATTCCACCAATAGTCACCCAAAGGAAGTATATGTAATAAATGAGGGGAAGAACAGGATGGTTGTTTAGATCAATTTCAAAGGGCTCTCAGTATAGTCAATGTATGAGTCCAAGATAATTCTAGAAAACACACAAAAGAACGTTCTGTGTGCTACCTTCAGAATTCAACCATTTCACAGTGGCTATTTTCTTGTCATGAGACCACCAGTCTGCTTGTTGCAGTCAACTTTCTTTGTTGCTGTGCAGAAAGAACCTAAACCAAAGCGGCTTGTGGAGGAATGGGTTTATTAGGCTTACGACTTGAGGGGAGACTCCATCAGAGCAGGGAAAACGATGGCATGAGCAGAGGGGTGGACATCACCTCCACCACAGCACTGCAAACAGCGGCAGGAAGGTGTGCCAAACAATGGCAAGGGGAAGCTGGTTTATAATCCCCATAAGCCTGCCCCCAATGGCCCCCAATAACACAGCTCCAGCAAAGTTCTAATTCCCAAACTGCCATTAGCTCTTTGTTTCATTTGTTTGTGGGGAACACCTGGATAAAACCATGACACTTCTCAAAGGGCCTCAAGTATGAATCTCCTCTGATCCCCCACTTGACCACTAGCTTACTCCCTGGATGTTTCCAGAACCTACGTGCATGTTTGACATTGTAGTCTTTGCTGAGAAACAGATTTGGCAGAACCATAATTTTGCTGTGTGCAGAGCTGGTGGATGACATCCACCAATGAGGTTGAAAAACAAATAATTATGTCTACCTTCCTCTCTCCATTTCTTTTTCTTCTTTCCCAGCCTTCCTGAGTAGGAGCTGGGTTTTCCATCACCAGACAGCCCTGCAAAATCTCAGGTCCCTCTGGTGTGACTCAAATAAGCCTTTATAAGTCAGATATAGTTGAGCAGAAGCAGAGCTGTTCTCCTTGGCTTATCCTGGGTTGACAATTCCCTTGGTTGGCACAAGATTGCTTGTGCTCTCTTCATGTTCCAGTTGTCTGTCTTGGAAAGGGTGTAAATAGTGCCAGACAAGCTTGCAGCTCCAGATTTCTCATGGAATGATTTCACCTTTCCCTGAGTTCTAGGAAAGGCCCCCTACCCCTATGCAATTAGCATCCATGGACTGCTTGCTGGCACAGCTAAGGAGGAAGCAGAGGAAGTGCCTTGCTTTCTGCTGTTCTGTTTGCTTACTTTCCCCATTTTGCACACAGAACCTAAGAGGGCCTGCTCTCCCTCCCGCTGGTAAACCCTGGTGGCTGCCCACACACTTTGAAACATGACAAAATGGGACCCTTTGGTTGTTTGCCCTCGCAGAAGGAGCAGCAACTCACCCCTCCCCGATGAACCCTGACGTTCTCCCTCCTGTCACTCACCTTGTATCTTGACTCAAATAGCATGCTTTGGAGTTTAACAAAATGTTCTGGAAGGTTCCAGTTGCAGAATATATATGTATACTATCTTTATTAAAATGTTCTTTTTGGTAATTTTATACATGCGTATGATGCCTTTTGACCATATTCACCCCTCATTAACCTCTCTTATTCTCCTCCCCACCTACTAAAAAACTCTTTTCCTTCCCCTCCGATTCCCTTTTTACTTTCCTCTGTGTGTGTGTGTGTGTGTGTGTGTGTGTGTGTGTGTGTGTGTGTGTGTGTGTGTGTTACTTTAGAGGTGTCTGGGTTAGGTTAGAGGTGTTTGCATGAATATGGCTGGGGATGATTTTCTGAACTGTGGACAGTTTACAAGTGGCTATACCACAGAACAACATGCCTTACCCCTCCCCCCAAACCAGTAACTGGGTGAAGTGGAAATCTGTGAGCCCTTCCCCCATTGCCTGGGACCCACAGCTGCTATGAATCCACGAGTGTAAACGACTACATGGTGTCTGGAAGAGTGCTTTACACAGTACTCCTCCTCATCTTTTGTCTCTTATTCTTTCTGCTGCTCCCTCTCTGCCATCTTCCCTGAGCCTTCCTGGGGAGCAGATAGATGTCCTGCTTGGGGCTGAGCACACAAGAATCACTTATTCTCAGCACTTTACATTTTTTTCATTTTTAAATTTATTTATTGTTAATAAGTAGAAATACTATATGAACACATCTTGTGTTGTGACCCTCATTTCCCTCCTCCCTGCCCCCAATCCACTGAAGGCCCTCTTCAGTAGGATTGTGGAAATGGTTCCTGTGATGGAGGGCTAGGAATTGTGTAAGCAGTTGCCAGTTGTTGGTATTATTTTTTAGAGGGGTGCAATGCCTCTGGATAGTCCCTCTCATCATAGCTCTTACTGTCTTTGCACCCCCACTTCTGAAAATTCCCTGAGCCATGATGGGTGAGTTTTAAGTCTGCTTTACTGTTGAGCTCTTAAGGTTCTCTGGATTTCTGCTTTGGACTGTGATGTGTATCCTGGGTGTCTGTCTCCATTACCCTTGCACAGGTCGTCTGACTTGCTGTGGAAGCAGCACTCTTGCTCAACTTGTCACTTCCTCTATCATTTCACCTGGGCCCTAGGTGATGAGTTATCCTGCCTGGGAGCCAGCCATCATCTCAGGTCCTGTTGGTGGAATTGGGTTGTCCATGGTTCTCACTGCCTTGTGAAAAATACAAACAGAATCTTCAAGGAGAGTGAGATCAGTATAGGTTAAATGGGACAAGCATTGTTAATTTGGTGAGATTTTGCTGGGTGTAGCCTCTCTGTAGGTCCATGGATAGTAGAGGCTTCCCCTTGGAGTCCTGATTCTTGGTCTCCATAAAGATCTGCCTTGGATCCCAGTTCCAGCTAAGGGTTCCTTGCCAATCTCTTAGCCAATCAGAGAGCCATTAGTTATGGGCCTAGGTTAAGTGCCACTATTGCATAGGTGACTACTTCTTGCCTTGGTGGTCTCTGTTGTATAGCAGTGTCCTACTGTATAGCAGTGTCCACTGCATTCTCTGTATATCATTGGCCAGTTCCCCCTGACAGCTTGTGGCATTCCTTCTAGCACTATATAGGCTAACCATCTGGGAGCTGGCTTTCTTTCCAGATACAGCAGGATCTCTCAGTGTTGTGTGACTACAGCCTGTTGTATCTTCAGCAATACAGACTTATCTTTTGCCTGGGGTGGGTAATCAAGAGCTTTGACATAAGCCTGTCTTCTTTTAGGGACCTTGAAGGTCTCTCTGATCAACAGCTCATTGTGGAAAGTAACCATTTTCTGGGACTGGGAGTTATAGGCCAGAGTCACTTGTATTAGGGTTAGGCTCAGATCTCAGCACTTTGACATCTATGCATATCTTGTAAAATATTTTGATGCATCTGTTTTATGTTTCTTGTTTTACTTCAACAAATATTTGCTTAGGACTTCCTCTTTGCCTTTGAAGTTTCACAGAGACAAAGTCTCTGAACCTGGCCTCAAGAAGCTCACAAAAGATGGTGGGAAAAGACATAAAATAGTAGGAATCTCACAATCCACAAGAAGGAATGTAAAGGTTACTATGCAAACAGGAGACAAGTGTATTAACCCTGCCAAAGTAAGAGGTCTTCCCAGGGATTATGCCTATGGAGTCAAATCTTAAAGCATTTATTCATTTAATTAAAAATATTAAATTTTCTCTATGGATAGGACATGTAAGTGGTCTATGGGTAAATGGAGAATCCCTGGAAAGAAGGATAACCATTAACAGAGGCATGGACAAGCAACAGAAGGTGTTTCTGAAAGAAAATGTCAAAATAGAAATACATAGAGGACCAGGATAAGGCAAGAGATAGGCCACAAGAGTGTGAAGCTAACGGGGGTGAACTTTATTGGGAGCAGGGGAAAAACAAGTGAAGACTCTTAAAAGTAATGGAATCAGATCTGTGCTTCAGAAAGAAATGCTATCCAGTTTGAAGATGGTCTGGACAGTTAGAAGGTTTGGCGATGGAACTCAATTTGAAGGCTATTGGTGTGACAACGGGAGGAGAGCCATGACTTGGATTGGATAAAGGTGGTGACACTGGATTGGAGAAGTCAGTGTGAGACCTGTTTAGAGTTTAGAAATGATAAGGGCTGGGGCCTGCACAGGCGGAGTGGAAGAGGGGGGCATGGGAAGAAAGAGGCTCCAGGGTGACAGAGATTGGGGCGATGGAAAGAAAAATCTTTGATGGGACTAGAGGAGCCTGGGCCAGGACAGGGTCTAGAGAAGAAAGGCAAATGTGTGGTTTAAATGAGTTGAGTTTGAAATGCCTGTCAGGATATTCTTTGGGGTAGCCTGAAATATGAGTCTCAAATTTGTGAGGAAAAAAAAGTTGGGCTTCGTATTCTTTGAGGAATCATCTCCATGGGCAGCAAAAAAAAAAAAAAAAAACCAAGAGTGCTGATGAGAACATGGGAGAGGCTGTGAGGAGCAAGCCGGAGCACAGAGAAAGAAAGCACAGAAACAGCAGCAGAATTTCAGGGAACAAAGTTGATAAGGAGAAGCCAGCAAGGAGAACAAGAAGACCAAGGAGCCAGTAACAGGACAGCCAGCCTGTGGTATCAACCTTTTGGAAGCCAGTGATGGGGAAAGAGTCAAGGGAATGATGGAAGGAGAGAGAGAGAGAGAGAGAGAGAGAGAGAGAGAGAGAGAGAGAGAGAGAGAGAGAGAGAGAGATTATAAAGGTGAATCTGATGACTCAAAAGAGGCCCTTGGACCTGGCAAGTAGGAAATAAGTGCTGAATTTAAAAAGAGGAAATAAGTTTGGTAAAGTTTTAGAAAATATATAAGGCGTTGTTTTAATTTTATTTGTGAAGATTTTTTCCTTTGTAAAGGAACAATCAATGCCTTGGATTTAGTCCTTTAAGAAAATAAAACAAGGCACGGCAACATAGATCCCTTTACAGCTCAGTCTACCATTTTGGTTCACAGTTCAGCGCAGATTAGACCTGCTGTCGCCACTTCTGCATCCTCACATGGCAATAACTGACTCCTGGCAAGAGACCTCCTCAGAAGACCCTTCTCCAAACTGGTGAGCTTGCCATCAGCTGCTGATCGTGTCACTTTAGAGGCAGCCCTCTGTCCAGAATCTGACTGGAGCATTTTCCATTTCACAGCAATTTTCCTTCTAAGGATGGGATCCTATTCTATTGGGCTTCTTTCTTTCTTTCTTTCTTTCTTTCTTTCTTTCTTTCTTTCTTTCTTTTTCTTTTCTTTTTTAATTATTATTTTATTATCCATAATTAGATACACTTAATAAGGGAATAATGTATTGATGTCTCCAGTTCCCCTATTTCCCTCTTCCCTGTCCCTGGTCAGTTGGATATCCTCCTCCATGGGCAGTCTGGATCAGTCCATAGGGTAGGGGGTTGTGAATAGCCTAGGAGTCAACCAGATTCCGCCCCCCTTTGCATGTTGTTACTGAGGTGGACAATGTCTCTAGATATTCTCCCCCACCATGTCTCTTACAATCTTTCTGCCCCCTCTTCCGCTCAGTTCCCTGAGTCATGGTGGGTGAGTATTAAGGCTGCTTTATTGTTGAGGCCTTAGGGGCCTCTGTGCTTCTGCTTGAGGTTGTGTTTAAAATCGTTGGTGTCTGTTTCGCTGGTTCATCCTGGGTTGATCCATTGGCTGTGGTTATAGGTCTCTTATCCCATCACTGCCTGTGGGGTTCCCTGTGGATCCTCCATGGTAGGTCTGGGGTGGTGCATCTCTTGCCAGGAAGACAGATATCGGCCTGTGGCTCAATGGTAGGGCTGGAGGAGCCACAGCTCTCTCAGCGCCTTCTGAAAGATACAAACAGAATCTCCATCGGAGAGTTAGATCAGTATAGGTTAATTGAGATACCCTTTCCTGAGTTGGCTAGATTCTATTGTTGGTAGCTTTTTGTAAATCACTTGTAAAGTCAATTTCTCTTTGGGGTCCTAGGATTTGGTTCCCAATGTAATTTACCCTGAAATGCCAGTTCCAGTCACGGACTCCCCTTCACTGAGTGGATTTCTTGGCCGAATTGTCAGCTGTTGATTGCCTCTCCCAGGTTTTCTTTCAATGCCCAGGAGTGAAGTCAAGGGCTTCTGGTCAAAGATATTTTATAAAGAAAATTGAGAAGCTAGGGTACAGGAGGGGACTTTATCAAAGGGAGAGAAAGAAATTGAGAGAGGAAAAGATACCATAGAAAAGAGCTATAGTTACCCCATGAAGTAGAGATAAGGAGACCACAATCAAGGAGGGAGGAATGAAGATGCAAAAAGTGAAGGTAAACTGTTCCTAGAGGGACACAGCACAGGCTCCTAATGTGCTGAGCAAGTGAAGAAAAACAGTAAGAGGAAAGAAAGGATGCTGTCAGTGCCTCTCCCTCTGTGTCCAGAAAAGACCTAGAGTTTAGGATAAGCCCTGTGCCATTGCAGAAGATGAGGCGAGGTTGTCATGGGCATTGTGGTGCTTTCTGAGCCTTCCATGATATGGTGATACGCTCTTCTAACCTGGATGTCACTGATTTAGATAAGTGAGACCCCATAGGGTTTCTAGGTAGCAAATGGTCCCCTTCCTCTGAGCTTATACTTCGCAAAGATACTGTAAACCTGCTTAGCTTTGGAAACCAGTGGATGAAATATGATACACTGACTGAATGAGTTGGCTCAGTAACTTCCTTTCATTGCTCAGAATAAAAATCAGCATGGAGATAACGCAGTGACTCTGGGGATCTCCTGTGTTGCTCTGTGTTGTTCCACATCTAATCCCTGCCTGCTTGGTAAAAGAAACCAAGCCCTGTTCTGAAACCTGTGTCCCTCCCACATACATAGCGGAAGAGGGTTACCTCTCCTGGTCTAGAGATAGATTTAATAGCCTAGGCCAGTCCTCTTCTGTTCTTGTCTCCCAATGTGCATACAAGGAGTGAAGGAGAATCCTCAGCAGGGTGGGTTGTTGTCTGCCATCAACCCCCTACTGAAAGAGCCAGGTGAAGGTTGCCCCAGGCAGCACTGGAATTGAAAACTCTCACACTGTTACGGTCAGCTTTTTTTTTTTTTTAATTTTTTTACTTTATTGTCCATAATGAGTTACAACATTTAGTGGGCAAACAATGAGTTGTTATCCCCAATTCCCCACTGCCCTCCCCTCCCCCCTCCACTGGATAACCTCCTCCATGGGTCGTCTGGATCAGTCCTTGTGACAGGGGTGCGGTCAGCTTTCTAGTTGCTGCGCAGAAAGAACCCAAGCAAAAGCGGCTTGTGGAGGAATGGGTTTATTTGGCTTACAGACTCAGACTCGAGGGGAGACTCCATCCTTGCAGGGAAAACAATGGCATGAGCAGAGGGTGGACATCACCTCTGCCACAGCCCTGCAAACAGCGGCAGGAAGGTGTGCCAAACACTGGCAAGGGGAAGCTGGCTTATAACCCTCATAAGCCCGCCCCCAACAACACAGCTTCATCGAGGTTGTAAAACCCAAACTGCCATCAGCTGAGGATCGATCTATCAGAACACATTCATTTTTTTGTGGGGAACATCTGGATCAAACCATGACACACTCCAAGGACACTTGACTCAGTTTCTCTAGTTGTCTGAATCATTCTATCAAACGACTTCTTCTTGAGGATGTGATTTGTGGCTTCCAGGCTCATAGCATCTTTACAGCATCACAACTGGAGAGAAGTGGCACTTGACACCAACTTCCGTCAGGAAATTCCTAAGAAAGAATTATAAGCAGTCTGGATTGGATTGTATGCCTGATCCCTGTGGCCAATAGGATGAAGTTGTCAGATTAGTTCAGGGTGGGTTTGGTGCTCATCCATCCATCTGTCACTAGCATAGGTACCAGCCTCCATTACTGGGAAGTAAAGCTGGTAGCTCAGGGCAGAGGCACATAGCTCTGTCCCAGTGTCTCTTCAAGGTTACCTGGTGAAGGGCAGGTGATGGCCATGTGGAAATGGGATAGTGGGTCTGTGAAGCAAGGGTTCCAGCAGAAGCAACTGCTTTGTCAATTTGGAAGACTCTAGCTTGGCCGGATGCTTGGGAAATCTTTCTTCCCCAGGTGCTAGCTTTTTTCCAGACCTCTGTGGTTCAGGGAAGCTTCTCATCTCTCTTTCTCTCACCCAAGCCTCAGGAAAGCCCAGGCCCAGGGGACAATACAGCCTTGTTCTACAACACTGATCTCTGAGTGGCCTCTTGTTTTTGGGTCCCGGAAGCAGGCACTAACTATGAAGCAAGGAAAGTACTGACCTGGGAGCAGGGCTGCAAATTCTTTTTGTCCCCTGCCAAGTGCCCCTCCGATCTAGGACAGAGGGCCTGCTTCCCAGCAGAACGTCGGAAGAGGCCCTGGCCTTCAGACTCTGGGGAAGTGCGACTCTCTTCTGGTAGTACTCACAGAAGCCTCACAGACATCGCAGGGCTGTTGGAGGCATTTGAATCTGAGAACCACTTAGCCTCACTTGACTAGCATGTGTGTGAATGAGAGTGCTGGTGTGTCCACATCATGCGCACGTCTGTAGAAACACATAACTTCTCTGTGCTTTCTTGATTATGGATGTGTACAAATAGATCCCCCAAGTTTGATAGGTCTGATTTAACAGACTGTGGCCTAATCTTAGAATCTCAAATCTGATTTGGTGTCTCTGTCCTTTAGAGCTTTTGTAAGAGTTGACTTGATTTTGTAAGCAGGCTCTATTTAGTTCGCAGGTAAAAACCTTCCTTGGGTGTTGCTTGTGTGTAAGCACTTATCACTTAGTTTTTCTTTGCTCATATTTGTATGTGTCTGATGTATGTGTATGTGTGTAAGGATTCAGGCAGATGAATGAAAAGAAGTAGTTTTTCTTTAACTTCAGAACAGCTTTCCATCTCCTATCTTAGGGGTTCCCTGCATTTTTCCACTCACGTCTTCCTAAATACTAGTGTTCCATGCTGATTGCCTATGCGGTGTTTAAATTATATGTCACCATAAATTCCTGTGTTTTGAATGCTTGGTCTCTAGCTCGTGGCAGTTTGGGAGATGAGATGGAACTTTGTTAGAAGAGGTGTATTGTTGAGGAAGTACTTTGGGGTGTTACTGCCAGTTCCCCTGCCAGAGTCCAGCTCATTCTTGCTACTGTCTTTCACCAGCTGTGGTCAGCAGTGATGTCTAGTCTCTGCTCATGCCAAGCTTCCCCTGCTCTCATGAAGCTTCCCCTGAGACCAAGACAAAATAAACCCTTTCTTCCAATCAGCTGATTTTTGTCAGGGGATTTGTAGAAGCCACACAAAGGTAATTACAACAACCCATGACAACAGACTAGGAAGTCTTAACTCCTGACTTTCTGGCTGGGAAGATGGCTC
Source organism: Zapus hudsonius (assembly GCA_004024765.1). NCBI lineage: Eukaryota > Metazoa > Chordata > Mammalia > Rodentia > Dipodidae > Zapus > Zapus hudsonius. The sequence goes on along the minus strand of PVHP010017642.1, from coordinate 18,905 downwards.
AGTGGGAACGTGCTTGCCATGGGTATTTGAGAATCTGAGTTCAGATCTCAGCCAGCAATCCCAGCATCGGGGAGGTAAAGACATGAAATCCTCAGGTCTCATTGACTAGCTAGTCTAGGCAAATCAGGGAGGGCTAGGTTCATTGAGAGATCCTGTCTCAAAAAATATGGTAGAGAAACTGAGGAAGATCCCCAATGTTGACTTTGGCCTTCACATGTACCTACACTACACACACGTCCAACCACATATATGCAAACATGCATACACACATACAGACAATTTGCATGCATACCCCCACCCCTAAATAAAAAATTTAAAATGCTGAGGTCATAGCTTCAATCTTTGAAGTTGGAGCCTGGGTCAGTGGTCTTGGGTAGAGGGAGACCACTTTCTATATTTGATGCATGCTGACATGTGATTTCCAATGCCATGGAGATGGAAGGTGGTGGCAACATCCCAAGATGCCTCTGTCATTAAGAGGAATGAATCCTTCCTTGAGGGGAGTAAGGCCATTCTTTTAAGATCAGCCTCACAGTATCTGCTATTTCTCCTGCCACTGCCCGCTCGCCCTCCTGCTTTCTGTTCTGAATCAAAGCAGCACAAGGCTCTCCCCAGAAACTGGGCAGATGCTGGGAACATGTCCTTGAAATTCCCAGACTCTAGAACGGTGACCCCAAATCAAGCTCTTTCCTTCATCAGTTGTCCAGTCTCGGGTGTTCCATCATGGCAATAGGAAATGAACTAAGACATGGAGGGACTTCTAAGATGGCTCAGATGACCCTGAGGTGCAGCCGGAATTGAGAAGCTTGGACAAAAGAAGGAAATCTACTAGTAAGTACCTGTACCCTGACCATGAGCCAAAGCTGTCCACAGACTCAGCCTGCTTTTAATTAAACATGCATGTGGTTTTGCTACCTGCTATACCCGTAACACAGCCATAATATTCTAAATAACTTACCAGTGTGTTAGATTTCTACTCCAAGAATGTGCGCTCCAACTTTCCCATCCCTCTGACAGCATCACACAACCCCATGCTCTTTGCCCCAAGTGCCAGGTAATGGGAACTGCAGGCAGTTCACCTGCACCTCCCATAATGCACTTCACCTGTAGGTCTTTCAGATGTGTCTGTTGATATTTGCCAGAAGCAAGGTCACTTTGCAATAAAGGTCCCTTAAACCTTGTTTTTGTACAGATCAGAGGGTGGTTTTCCATGGCCTGGTACATTGATTCCTGTGGTACAGGAGATTACATTACAGAGCTCATGGGCAAGAGGAAAAAATAGTAATGTACTTATTTTATGTTGTTAGAAAAAAAAACAAATAGGTCAAACTTGTGGATTTTAGGATTATTATTGTTAGAATGAAGCTATGGGTTTTAGTGAGTAGCTTTAAGTCTGATTTAAAGAAAATCACAATGTAAATCTAGTGTCATTCAGTGTCTGTGTGGGGGGCATGGGGTCCAAGATGCCCTCATACATACAAAATCTATGGGTGTACAAATTTCTTCTATATGGCATATCCCTTAGACATAGTATCCCTTATACTTTATTATATGTTATAATATATAAATATTAATACAATGTAAATACTATGCACATTATTACATTGTTTAGGTAATGGTAACATGAAAAAATTCTCTATGCATTGAGTATGGATGCAATTTTCTTTAAAAATTTTTTTAAAGAAAAAATATTTCTTAAAAAAATTTTCAGCCAGGCATAGTGGCGCACACCTCCCAGCACTCAGGAGGCAGAGGTAGGAGGATCGCAGTGAGTTCAAGGCCACTCTGAGACTTTGTAGTGAATTCCAGGTCATAGAGAGAGACCCTACCTCAAAAAACCAAAAAAAAATTTTTTTTTCATCTGCAGTTGGTGAACCTACAGATTTTGGATCCCTTGGATGTGGAGGGCAGAGCGATGTAGTATAGAGGTACTAGGATGTGTTAAAAACCTATCTTAAGTGTAGACAGTGCGTTCCTGCAATCCCAGCATTTCGGAGGCAGCAGAAAGAGGATCACAAGTTCAAACATTCAAGACTCCCTGAATTTGGCCCCCTCCTGCCCCCTCCATTGTTCTTCCTTGCCAATAAAGCTCTCTGCTTTGTCAGAAAGGCCTACAGATAACCATTCCTAGTGGTTAAAGACATGGGCTGTGGAACTATCCCTCTTAGTTTAAACCAGGAGTCCATCTGTTTTCAAGGGGAGGACATGAGACACCACTTCTTGGTGGGTTGGGTGCCGAGGCTTTAGAAGAGCCTGCAGCGTGAATGACAAGGCCATGGCTGTTGGCGAAAAGCACAGCCTTCTGCAGTCTTCATGGATGGCATATACATCCACAGGTGATATACAGGATAAATAGGCAAGACTTGCTCTCCAATCTGGGAGAGAGACATCGATTCAGATGTCATAATCATCACACATTCTCCCTTACAACCGTTAGAAAGAGCTAGAGATCCACACAGTCTCAGCAGGAGGGGGATATGAAGTACACAGTGGGCCTGGCTGCATGACCACACATGCTAATCCTCTTCTCCTTTGGATCCTGAGACAAGGTCCACCGGCCATCATTTTATCTCTCCTCCATGTCTCCAAGGAGAGTCTGAGGAAGATGAGGGCACTAGGTGATAGGACAATTAACAATGATGGACAAGGGGCTCCCAGACTCAGAGGGGCTTGAATTCAAGCTCTGCCCACACCATGGCTTTGGAAAAATTTTCTCAACCCTCTAAGACCCCTAAGAGCCAGTGCCTCACTAGTTCAGTGCAAATAACCATGAGAGTGTCTGCTCACAGAAAAGCTGTGTGGGTTTAGAAGATAATGGAGCTAAACTGATGGTCAGTGTGAGTGAGTGACAAGGGCCAGAGACAGAAATGGAATACCGTTATCATCCAACAATAATAATAATTCCATTTATTGAGCAGTTACTGTACACCAGGCACTTCACATACACTTCCTAATGTAAGTCCTGAAAGATTTACGAAGTATCATTTTTATTTTAGTGTGTGTGTGTGTGTGTGTGTGTGTGTGTGTGTGTGTGTGTGTGTGTGTGTGTACCACAGTGCCCTTGTGGAGGTCAGAGGACAACCTCAAGAAGTTGGTCCTTGCCTTCCACCTTGTTTGAGACAATCTATCTCTTATTTCCCACAGTGAATGCAAGACTAACTATTGTGTAAGTGTCAGGATTCTTCCCATTGCTGAAGGCATGGTGGGATTCCAGATTGGCTCACAACTGTGCCCAGCTTTAACTGGGTTCTGGGATCTGAACTTCTACCACCAGGCTTGCACAACAAGCTCTTTTACCCATGGAGCCCTCTCCCCAGCCCTGCAATGGCTATTCTTAATCAATCTGAACAAGGTAGAAAGGGCTCTGAAGAGTAAGTATGTTGCCTAGGGCCAGGGAATGGGACGAGAAAAGCCAGCTTCTACAGCTCTGGCTCCAGAGCTGCTCCCACCCGGGGCAGAGCTTGCCAGGGTATGGGCCTTGGTGACAGCTCAGGGTGATGTAGAGGCTGTCAGGTGGTCATGGCTGAGTGTGCACTTTCACAGTTCCTTGCAGATGGCCCAGAAGTCATTGGACATTAACCCTGAGGTCATGGAGAAACACAGCTGCTGTAGTTCCAAGATGAAAATGTGGTTATTTACTTGAACTGGTGGGAAAATGCCAGTTCCTGTGGGAAAGGGTGGGAGGGCGAACTGTGGTGGACAGAGTAAAAAGCCAGGAGAAGTGGGAACAGGATGAGGTGTAAGATGAGGCATGGCGGTCTTTAGCTTTCTTAGAACAAGTCATGTGCTCTCTCCTCTCCTGACCTTTGCAATACTGTTCTTTGGTCAGTATTCATAAAGTCAGTCCATAAATAATTTGTGCTTAAGTGCTAATTACTATTATATGTCCTGGGATAAGAACATTCAGCCAGATGGACAGGTGTGTACTCAGCTTACCATGAAGTTGTAGAGAAAACACATAAGCAGATGAGTGAAAAGGATCGTGTTGGATTTATGGTCTATTAATCACTAAGAAGAAAATAATAAAAAGAGAACTTTCCAGAATGAATCAGCCTCTAAGCTATAACCCAGACAGCACAACCACTGAGAAGTCCTCATAACCAACATGTCTAGAGTAGACGAATCTCTACCGTGTGAGGCTATCTGCTTACCACTGTCACCACATTCACACTCTGTCAATCCTCTCGTCTGTCTCTCACCTAGCTGGTGTGCTACCTGAGGACAAGAAATAGATCTGTAAGGTGTCTAGCACAGCATAGATCTGTTCCACAATAATTCCTTGAGCGGATAGTTCCGTTAAGTGTGAGGCATCAAACTTATTTGTTGTTTTGCTATGTCCTCAAAGCTTGGATCTGTGTGCATTCTTCCTAACTACTACTGGCTGTCCTCTTTTCTTTTCTTTTAACATTTTTTGGGGGATTTTAATGAATGAGAATGATTTGCAATGCAGCATATGGCCACTTTAATTAAGCAAAGGGTATCATTTTAGTAGCATAATAAATAGTGTATAATTTATCAGGCCTCGTGTGTATTTTGCAAGTATACCATGTGGGCTGTATAAATCTTTCTACGTAGATTTGGGAGGGGTGGAAAGATCCCTGTTGAACTGATGCAAAACAGTTCATGGAAAAAATGAGTCAAACATCTCGATTGCACTGGAAGAGGCAGATATCCGTAGTGGCATACTCTCTGGACACCCTGAAAAGCAGAGCAATGAAAAACAGAGGGAGTGGAAGAGAGGAAGAGCCGGTAGCTACTGACCTGGTCCTCAGTGCTCAGTGTTGGCTGCCTGTGGACCAGGGGCAACACGAGATGCTGCTTAGAGAGATGGAAAGTGGCCCTGGCCTCCTGGGCTGTGTTGCTAAGCATTTGCTTAGGGCTGGAGAATTCAAATCCACCTGGGAAAAGAGGTAGACTAAAAATAATACAGGGGAAAGTAAACTTAGCACTTGAGTGTGGTAGAAATCCAGCAATATGGAGAAGTGGCAAAGAAACACCAGACAAGCTAGAAACAGAGCCCAACACAGCTACAGATAGGCTGTCTGATTCCAGAGTTTTCTTGTGATCAGGGTCCCTTTGACCCTGGAGCTGGGGCGCTTACTCTCTGAGAATGCCTAGCATGGGGATTGGGAGATTTTCCTTGGGCAGCATTCTCCTTCTTCAGGGACAATGATGGCTTGCCCAGTGCTGCAAGACTGAATTTTTCTCTACACAGCTCATAGAAAGGCTCCTCAAGACCAGCTTGAGTTTGGTCTCCCCTTGGGAGCAGGACAAAGACAGGATTCATGAAGAAAGAAGAATGGGGACTGGATCTGGGACACCTCAGGGGACAGGAGCAGGAGGAGGAAGGCGATCCCAAAAATGGAAGGTCAGTGAGTATGTCACATGTCAGGCTTCTCATTACATTCCCATGTGACCATGTGGGAGATTCCAATTATGCCCTTCTGTCTTCTGGGTATCAAAGAAAGGTTCGTTTACGGGACAGTGAGGCAGTGGTCCTGTGGGACAGAGCACCCATGGGCAGAGCGCACCAACCTGTTCTGATTTCACACTATGAAAAGGAGACCAGACGGCAAAGGAGACCCAGCAGCAAAGACAGAGAACTTTGAATGCTACAATGAAAAAGCACATTGACTACATCTATCCACAATACACAAAGCCCTACATTTGGGTGGTTGGACTTCATCAGGCTCCATCAAACGGTTACCTGAACATCTCTACCTAGCTGTTCCAAAAGTATATTAGACTCCATATGGCCAACATGCTCCTTCCTTCTGTCCTCTGTCTCAGTTAACGCCATCAACACGTGCCCAGTTAGCTGAGCCATAAATACAGTACCACCTGTGGATACCTTCCTTGCTCCATATTAATAACCAGTCACCTTGTCACTTTATAATCCTTTTCAAGATTGACTTCTATTTTTCTTCTTGGAATACTGAAATAACATTTTTTTGAAATAACATTTCAACTCGTGTCTAGCTCCAGCACTGCAGCCCTCCCCATCCTGTGTCATTCCCTGCTTAAAACTTCCCAGATGCTCCCGTAGGCAAAGCGATGGAAACTTTTCACTTCTTTCAATGTTGGGAGAGGATTTTTTTTCAAATTGAATACAAGTGTATAAGAGATAAGAGCTGGATGTTCTGATGAGTGTCCCGACTGACCAGTCACACCCTGAAGAGCCCAGTATACCCACAGTCTAAAACCTCACAGAGAAGACCCATGCCACTCAACGTGTTCATGAGCTGCCTCTGGGCATCTCTCCAGGCCTACCTTCCGCCACTCTCCTCCTCACAGTGCAGGCTCCTGTACCAACGACCTGCTCCAAGTACTTCCCACACATCTGATGCTTCAGCTTTCCACTTCTGACCTCTTGCCCATACAGCTCCCCTGTTAGACCATCCTGCTCTGCTCACCTGCACCACCAGCTGCCTGACCCCTTGCAAACATGCACTCCTATGCCTTCCTGTCTGATCTCACCCTTCCCCCGTCCCTGCCACAGGGCTTATTACTCACATGCTCACAGCCTCATGGTTATAACTCACCCACAGCCCTATGCTCAGTTGTGTGTTTGGTCTCTACCAGGAGACTTGTAAGCTCCGGGAGGACCTGACCAGGGCCCATTTTATGTGTCTTTGGCTTCTGACACAAGGTCTGTGCCCAGCACCCAGAAGATGTCCAAGGATTTTGGTTTTATTTTTGTGCATGCATGTAATATGTAGTGTGTGTGTATGATGTGCACATGAGAACAGATATGCGTGCACCCCATGTGCATGTGTTTGGAGGTCAGAGAACATCAGGTATCATCCCTCCATCGCTTACCCATGAGTTTCCTTGAGACAGAGTCTCTCACTGATTTCAGAGCTTTCATGAGAACCAGAAATTCCCCAGTCTCTGCTCCCCATAGGACTGATGTTTGCGGCCATGCCCATCTGTTTACATGAGTGCCAAGAAATCAAACTTGGGTGATCTTAGACTCCCCAGGCCCTTATGCTTATGCAGAAACTGCTCTTATCCACGGAGCCATCTCTCTAGCCCCCAAAAGTCTCTTTAAAATGTTTTATTTATTTATTTTTACAAGTGTATGTAGTGTGCATGCATGTGTGTAGTGATACTTTTATGTGTGTGGGTGCAGGGGCACATGTGTGTTTATGTATGTAGAGGCCAGAGGTTGGCATTGGGTGTCTTCCTCAGTTGCTTTGCACCTTATTCTTTGAGCCAGTATCTCTTGCTGAAAATAGAGCTCAATTCAGGTAGCCAAGAAGGCCTAGGGATTCTCCTGTTCCCACCTTCTCAGCACAAGGATGACAGGTGCATGCCACCACTCCTGGCTTTTCTACATACAGTGCTTGTGACCTGAACAAGGTCTTCCTTTTGTTTGTGAGCAAGAACTTTATGCACTGAGCCATCTCCTTGGCCTCCAGTGAATCTTCATGGTACTGGGCTCTGGAACACAAAGCAGGTTCCTTTCCTATCTCCAGTACATTGCCCAGTGCTGCCTCTGTGTGCCTCTCTCTTTCCCCCTCCCTCTCTCTCTTTTCTCCCCACCCCTACTCTCCCTCTTGCCACAGCAAAAAGGAAAGAGCCCTTATTACCGATAAAATGACTTATCAAATACCTTGGGCAGAGGACCAATGAGCAGAGCTTCTGAGCAATAGAAAGAGATGATTCCAAGATCGAAGTGACAAGAAAAGATGAGTGATGAGCCACTTGTTTCTTGAGCTGGGGACAGGGCTTCTCCATCTTTCTCTTCTGACAGGGGCTCATCTAACTCTGGCTCAACAGGCACTTAACTCAGAAGACTTAGAGAAAAAAGAAAGAGACCCTGGTCACTGTATTCTTTGGGGGGGGGGACGTAAGTGGCTAAACAGGAGGGTCACAATAATTGTGGAAAATCATGATGTGATGGGTGGGCTGAACTGCATCAGTGTTTTTGTGCAGAAGCTCTAACTCTTAGTTTTCAGAATGTGACTGTGTTTAGAAATAGTGTCTGTAAAAGTAGACCTGACTGAGTCACTAGGATGGGTCAACATGACTGATGTCCTCATAGGAAAAGATAATATTTTCTTGAGTGGTGTAGCCACTGGTAAGTTGCACATACAAATGACCCCTCACCCATGCTCCTATCAGTAACCCTAAGAATCAAACTCATCGGTACACATGCACATACCGTGAATGTAGAAGGGAGACTATGTGATCTATATCTAGAAAGAGGAAGGGGATCAGTGGAAATGGGAGAGGATAATGGGGTGTGGGGGGAGATGATTAAAGTACATTATATAAATGTATGAAAATGTCATAATAGATGCCATTATTAGATCTAATTAACATATATTTGATATAATTAATTCTATTCAATATAATTAACCTAATCTTAAAAAAGAAAAATTTTGGACAAAGCTAAGCTTAAAGAGAGAGACAATGCAAGGACATGTTGAGAACATGATCATTTATAAGCCAGAGAGTAGAGGCCGCAAGAGAAAGGAGCCCTACCAATACCTTGAGTCAGAGACAATAAATATCTGTGGTTGAAGTCACTGATGTGTGGTACTGGGTTACAGCAGCTCTGGGAGAAGCCTGCAGATGGGTATTGTTGCAGTCATCTTTCTAGTTGCTGCTCAGAAAGAACCCAAACAAAAGTGGCTTGTAGAGGAATGGGTTTATTTGGCTTACGGACTTGAGGGGTGGACATCACCTCCACCACAGCACTGCAAACAGTGGCAGGAAGGTGTGCCAAACACTGGCAAGGGGAAGCTGGCTTATAACCCCAAAAGCCCGCCCCCAACAACACAACTCTAGTGAGGTTGTAATTCCCTAACTGCCATCAGCTGAGGATCAATCTATCAGAACACATTCATTTGTTTGTGGGGGCACCTGGATCAAACCATGAAAGGTATGTACCCGAAGGTCCTGGGGACCACCTTTTGGAGGGTCCCCACAAAGCTGCTTGGTCTTTCTCACATGGCTTTCATCACACCCCCATGGACATACTGGATTTCCTCCCCACTTGGCTTGGAGGTCTTGAAGAGAAATGTCATCCTTCTTTTTCCCAGTGCCTGGCATGGAGATGGTGCCAGCTAAACATATACTCGTGGACTTGATGAACTGCAGGTGGGCTCTGCTGGGATGTCTGACCAGAATCTCTGCCCAGCCCTTCTGCCAGGAGGCTCGGAAGGCTGACCTGGCTTCTGACTGACACTCAGCAACATTCCTCCTCAGCTCTCCTGACCACTGACAGCACTGATAAACAGTCTTCAGAGAGAGAGAGAGGGAGAGAGAGAGAGAGAGAGAGAGAGAGAGAGAGAGAGAGAGAGAGAGAGAGAGATTTGACATGCACTGGTCTAGACGAGGAAGGGAGATGATTGGTCTCTGTCAAAAGTTAAGCTTGGCTATCTTTCTGAACAGGCCCTTGTGATTGGGTCCCCAAGGGGCTAGGCGAATGCATCCCTTCCCTCTCAGCATGTCCTGCTAGCGTTCTGGGCGGGTGAGCAGAGCTGACTTGACTCTGCTTGCTATGTAGTCTGTTTGCTCCAATGTCAAGGTGCAGAAAATGCTGTAGCCCAGAGCAAATTGCTCTTCTCTGGACCTGAGGGAAGGGAAGGGGATTAGCTGAGGGTCAGAAGGGGTCTAGCACAAGCTTTCTCTCTTGGGCAAACAAAAGACCTATTGATATACTTGATTTCCGGACTTAAGGCCTTTAACTGTAGGCAGAAAATCAAACCACCTAAATTCTAGGTCTTTTCTTTGCTCCTCTTTTTCTTTGGTTTCTCTCCTGGGGTAAGACCTGTATTTTCCTTTTTTAAAACAAGTTAAAAATGTAGGTTACAGGCTGGGCTGGTCGGTGGAGTGGATGAGTGGCTCTCGCACCTGAGCAGGCTGGACGGGTTCCAGCAGCCCCAGTTATGTTGGGGAGTTTATGATGGTAACACCAGCAACCACTATTATTATTTAGATGTGGAGGATGCTAACAGTTCACGAATTATAATAATTCTGGATATCATTTTAAATTTTTTGTTAGTAAGCATTTTTTATTTGTCCTCAAAACCCTTATATTATTGATTCATTCATTCATTCATTCAATTTGCATTTTACATTCTGCAGATAAGACAAACCTTCACTGGGAGATTCAGTGACTTGGCCAATATTGTAGAGTTGTTGATCTAAGTGGAAGGCTGAGAGACCTTGGCTGAGGGGGAGGGAAGCCATTCCACAGCACAGAACTCTGCACAGTGGCAAATCATCTCCCAGCTGTTCTTTCTCTCCCAGAAACATTTGTTCTGCTGTGTGTTCCCTCAGTGGGTCCTGAGCTGGATGGACATTGGTGGGTGACCATGGAGGATCCATATGGAACCCCGCAGAGAATGACTGGATGAACAAGGGACCCACAGCCACAGACTTTCAATCAACACAGTGAGACAGAAACCAACGATCTTCGACACAAAGACCCCTAAGCTCACAACCTTAAAGCAGCCTTAATACTCATCCACCACAACTCAGGGAACTATGTGGAAGAGGGGCCGTGGTGGGGGAGATTATCCAGAGGCATGGCCAGGAGAACCTGGCTGAATACTAGGCTATCCATGGTCCACTGTCACAAGGACTGATCCAGACGACCCATGGAGGAGGTTATCCAGCGGAGTGGGGAGGGGAGGGCAGCGGGGAATTGGGGATAACAACTCATTGTTTGCCCACTAAGTATTGTAACTCATTATGGACAATAAAAAAAAAAATGGAGCGATGACAACCAGAACGTGGTTTCTCTCCTACCCACCTCTCTCTTTGCTCCTCCACTCTTTGGGAGAGACCCCTGGAAAGCTGAGGTGAGGCCACTTGTCTGTCATTTACTCCCCGAGATTTTTCTCCACTCCCCACTCTCATTTCTCTTCCATCTGAAGCAGGCACGGTGGTCCTTGGGCCATTTGTTTTTTCAGTAGGACTTCAACAGCTGAGCTGTGTCTCCAGTCTTCAATACTTCCTTCTCTGGTCTTTTCTAGGCCTCCTGGTATGCCCTGAAGAATTTTTGTGGGTTCATTTCAATCTTGAGAAAATAACACTAATTTTAAAAACAGAAGCAATAAAACGCAGGATAAGATGGTGATAAGATGAGTGAATGGATATATATGATGGGAAATAGTGATGGCCTGAGTTTGAATTCAATTCCAATGTCCTCTGTAAAACCTTGAGAAATAGTTGCCCCTCATCCATGGTGTGCATGCTAATGAAACCGTCTTCTGTAAGTTACTGAAGGACAGCCACGTGTGAGAAAATTCTTCTAAGGTGTTTGACATGGTGCCTGGTACATGGCAGGCACTCTGAAGATGACAGAGATCATAAGTACTGGAAATTAAAATGAGACAATGAAAGAAAGAGGTCTGTCTACCTTCCTTCCAGTCTCTGGGCCAGTTTCTTCTGATCCAGGTTCTGATTTACCCATCTCAGGAGAGAAGGAGACTCTTCTGACTGTTCAAATGGACAGTGGAGATCTCCTGGGAGAGGCAGAGTAAGGATGTCTCTTGAAACTTCTGCGCTATCGTAGCAGGAGGGAACACTCGGAGACCTGCATATGTCCTTCCAAGTGTTTGCTGTGAGACTTCACTCACTGACTGAACCTCAGATTTCACCAATGACTCATCCAGGCGGCTGCTGGAGATTTGTTCTGGTTTCCCAGGACTCACACAAGTGAGTCTAAAACATCAGACCCTGACTCTCGTGTACTTCAAGAGGCCAGAAATCCAAAGTGAGTATGTGGGGTACTATGCTCCCTTGGAAGTCTCTATGGAGAATGGATACTTTCTTGCTTCTCTCGCCTTGGGCATCTTTTCATGTTGTAGGACAGCTCCAATCGCATCCTCTGTGGTCACACGGGCATTTGCTCTCTATTGTCTCTTCTAAGGGTGGTAGTGATTTTGGGGTAGAAACAGTCTTCTCTTAGCTGAACAAATTATATCTGTGATGACTCTCTTTCCAAATAAGGTCATATGCCAAGATGCTGGACATTAGGACTTCACTTTATCTTTGGAGGGGAACATAATTCAACCCATATGAAGTCTCTTCTATTGTCCCTCACAGCAGGTCTTAAAGCCAGCAGGACACATCCCAAGCTTCACCTCCAAATAGGCAATTCCAGAAAGAACAGGGGGCTGAACGTGGTGGCTGAGTTTCCAGCCTTCTTGCCTACCTTGGGCTCTGCTCCAGCTAGGGCTGGTTTAACACTGCCCACATGTCTACCCAGATAACCTCCATGAGCCGAATACAGGGAACAATAAGTTCTGAAAAGGCCACTTCTGCAGGCCAGAGCCCTTACTTCTTAGGTTGTTCACTTGCTGATGTGGACATAACGTATCCACTGGCCCATTTCTCCTGACACAGCTTCTTGCTCTCCATCCCAGAGACTCACCCTGACTCCTGGGTGGCTCTGCTTTCAAGGTCCTCTTTCTCTGGTGTATGGGGAGTGTCAGCTAAACAGCTGTTCCTCAGCTATTCACAGTAATTTAGAAGGAAGGGTCAGAGTCAAGTGTAAGTGTGCTGTTCTTCCATGCAGGCTTATTTATTATACTCCTGGTTTGCCTCAAAAGGAGACAGTCAATGGCTTTCATTATTTTTTTTCCAGAAAGATCTAAATGTTCACTAATTAACCTATTAGTTTTAATTATACACCCATAGTCATTTATTTGCTAATCTGAAACCCTGAACACCCTTGATTCAAAGAAAAGATTCCCCACCAGCCCCCACCCTATTCTCTTCCCCCTGTGAAGTGTTTAAATCACTTGTCAACACACAGGGAATAATAATAATAATAAGAGTGACATCTGATCAGAGAGCAGGGGAGTGAAAGAGGAACAAAGTCCCCCACTGCAGTCAGAGCTGATGACAGCTCTTCCATATTCATGAGGGGTGCCAGCTGAGCCCTCCCCTGGAGCTGCCCAGGGTGAGCCAGGACAAGCTGGTTGCCGGTCAGAGTGCCTGTTTCACATCCTGCCTGATGCCTTTGGACTTCATGGCTACAGTGTTTCCTCAGGACCTGGAGCCCACAAGGGTGGTGTTGTTAGCTTCTGTCCGCCTGACATCCTTGACAGATGCATTTCAATCAAGATGCTCTCAGTGCAGCCCAAACGAGAGGGAAACACGCCCATATCCAAATACACATACTTATATGTGTTTTGTGGGGGAAATCAGGGATTATAATGAGCTGTAACCACCGCAAACATTGGTACATCAGTGATGATAACTCACTTATACATGTGACAAAAAGAAGATACACTGTTATTACCTATAATTCCTTATGTATATCCTGCAATTCAACCTATTTCTCTCCCTTTTCATAGGAAAGCCTGTCAGAATAACAAGGAGAAAGGGTACAGTTATTTCAACCGGAATCTTGAGTTTATTTCTTAAAAAGTAATTTGCTTATGTGTGTGTACTTGTGTGCAAGTGTGCAGGTGTGTGTGTGTGTGTGTGTGTATGTGTGCGTGTGTGCGTGCACGTAGGTGGAGGCCAGAGTACAACCTCAACCTTGGGTGTTATTGCTCAAGTTCCATCCACTTCTCATTGGCCCCAAGCTTGCCAATTAGAATAGACTGGCTAGCCATTGAGCACAGGGGATGCTCTTATCTCTGCCTCCCCAATGCTGGGATTATAAGCACACTACCATGCCTTACACTTTTCCATGGGTATTGAGGATCAAATCCAGGCCCTCATGCTTACAAGGTAAGCACTTTACTTACTTCAGCATCTTCCCAGCCCCTCCTATATTCATTTCTGTATACAAATAAAAATCTAAGTATTGATATAAATTTTAGCCAACATTGATTGTAGTGCCCATGTCAAGGTGATAAGCACCTGGCTTCTTGGCTGCTTCATCCTCATAACCTCCTAGGAGGTAGAAGCTATAGACATCCTGTCTCCTAAACAAGTAGACTGAGTCTTAAAGAGGCAATGTGACTTGCCCATAATCACAAGACTTTCTGGCTGTGGAGCCATATGAGACTGTTGAATTCCAGAGGGCCTGCTTGAAATAACTCTGCTAATCTGCTTCCTAGAGTAATTTTATGATAAAGCAAGCAATTTGCAAATGTTGGTACTGACTTTGGGTAACAAATTACTTGTGACATCCTGCACAAATGAGCCTGAGAATTGCTGGTGGGGAGGAAATGGAAGAGAGGGAGGCTGACTGCTAGAAGGCCAGTGTGCCAGTATGAGCTTCACCGTGTCTTGTGACCCTGGGAAGTCACCCATGACTGAGAACAGGTCGTCTTCTAAGGGCCCTTGCAGTTGGACATGGTTTCAGGCATTTGTCTTTGAGAGTGCCGAGGAGCTCTGAGCTGGAGAGACAGATGCACTTGACTTTACATAAAACTTATCTACAGGGGGAAACATGAGCTAAGGGTTGATGGGTACCCTCCATGGTTTGGGGGCTTAGGCCAATGTTTCAGCATGAAACATCTCTCGTCAGAAGGGAATCACCAAGGGTTCACAGATGCCCAGTAAGAATAATGGTAAAAGCAAGGGAGAAAGTTGATGACTCAGAAGATTTCATTGTGGAAAATTTTGCTTCCTAGCCAATGGCTTGGACACTAGAGGCCTCAATCAAAGGCAGGAACTGGACAGGGGGCTCTTACAAGAGCAGAAAATAAGAAATCTGCTAAGAGCAGAAGCGAAGAGTACTCAGGAACAGCTGGGCACGGAGAGAGGGGAAGACATGGGGGCAATGACCAGATATTTAGGAAGACTGGGAACCTTCTGGAATTGAATGCAAATCTGGGTCAAGCCTTGATTAGATTGTTAGGGAAATGACCTACAACAAACAATATTCATTGTCCCCACGTTTTCCCAGCATAGGATGAGTGTGTGATTAATGTGGTATGACAGTTATTCTCCAAATCTGGATGCCAGGATTAGCCACCTCCAAGTTCAGAAGAACTGTGTTTCTCTGCCTCTAAGTTGCCTTGTTTTCAAGTGTGCAGATGCCTTTCTTTTATATCCACTGTCTCAGAAGTGCAAGTGCAGTGCACACGTGACCTTTACACCCTCACCACGTTCAGTGGACTGGTCATCTTCTTGACACTCCTCCTCTGAGAGGCTTTCATGTCTCACCTGCGTGATTACAAACTTACAACCACATGAGACCTAGAAAGACAAACTTTTAAAAAATAAGTAAATGGTTAATATGACACTGGGTCTTTTCTTTCCATTTCTGCTCACCTATACCTGAAAGCTACTGAATTGCATTTTGTGCTGTCATTTCAAGCTTGGGTGTCTCCCTGGCCTCCTTTCCTCTGCCAGGTACCAGAGTGTGGGCTTTGCTGGGAGAGCTTCCCCAAGAAGCCCACCATCTTTCTCTTGGCCGAGATTAATCCCTAGCAATCTTGTTCCAGTTGACACCACCACTTCAAACAGACTCCACCAGTCTAGAGGCTGAGTTAAATGCAGTAACGCCTCATTTATCTGGGCATTGTTAGAATTTACAAAAACCAAAGTGATAACTGACGCCTGTCCTTTCAGGAGCCAAAACCATTTCTTGAAAAAAAAATCCATCATTTTTAGTAGACATTTTTCAAAAACATATTACACACTTCCCTTCCTCCTTAAACAGACATTACCGCCCTTCACTCTGGTGGCTATAATCGGTTGTCTGCACCTGCCTTGGGGCTGCTCTGGCTCCTGTCACCTAAGATCAACTCCTCTGGCTGTTGGGTGTCCATCTCTGAAGTTTGCCTTTCCTCTACTGGGCTGTTTCTGCATGTGCTGGTGGGCAGAGACCTGTTCCCAGAGCTGGCATGTTCCAGATGCATCACGGAAGCCTGCCTTCTGTAGTGTCCTGGAGGACTGGATGTGAGCCTGAATGAGACAGAACTTCATGACAGCTGACCTGGGGTAGTCAGAGGCTTTTAGGCTTATTAGATTCCATGTTCCTGTCTTCCTGGACTAATCCACACACTGTAGAAGCTTCTAAGTACGCTGCATGTGAAAAGCTCAGTCACTTTCTTTGGCCTGAGTAGCAGGCTATGCACTTACTCTGGCAAGTTCTCTACTGGGCCTGTTCACTGCTCATCTGTGCCTCACTGTGACTCAGAGATGTAGAGACAGTCATCCCTATTTTAATGATGACTGAAGGGAGGACCAGAGCTGTTAATTAGCTTGAGTTAAGATGCCAATTCAGGCCTCTCTGACATTACAGTCCATTGTCACTTCTACTACTTACCCAATTTAATAATTATAATTTTTCTTTTTAATTAGCAGAATTTTATGAAATTCAAGTTTAAATGTTTTAGCAGGAAGAATGTTCTCGTTGAAGGCCTAGACTTTTCTAGGACTCAAAGTGAGTCCCACATTGAAAACCAAGGAAACAAGACCCTTCCATTTACTGAGAGACTCGTGGTAATTCATAATGGAAGGGGAGTTTGCAGCTATGGCCTAAATAATTTTTTAATTTTTTAAATATTTTATTTATTCATTTTTCAAGCAGAGAGAGAGAGAGAGAGAGAGAGAGAGAGAGAGAGAGAGAGAGAGCACACCACCTTGTAGGTCTGGCTTATGTGGGTCCTGGGGAATTGAACCGGGGGCCTTAGGCACTGGAGGCAAGTACCTTAACCGCTGAGCCATCTCTCCAGCCCCTAAATAATTTTTTTAATCCATGATTTTTTATATCTTATTTGTTTTGTCATTTTCATACATACTTTGATCATGTGTCTCCCAAATTAGACTCCAGTGTCTCCCCCAGTCTCTCTGACTCCTTCTCATGGCTTATCAGTGAGAATTACCCCCCTACCTGACAAACTTTACCTGTCATTAGCTCATTATGGAGGGAAGTGGCCTCCCAGGTCCCCTCCACTATCTGTTCCAGTCTTGTATGGGTAACCATGTCTAGTGTAAATTCATGAGCACCATGGCTTTGGCATTGTCCAACTAAATAAAATTTCTAATCATGCTCAAGAAAGGGAAGAGACAGATAGACTTTCTCCAGAAGGCCTTCAGATGAGGCATCCATCCCAATCCAAGCCCTCTATGATCTCTTCCTCCACTCAAGCTGGTGTTTGAGCATCTGATTACATCTGGTGGCTGGGATGGTGCAGATCTGGTGTTCACTGATGGACACAGCTCAGAACCTTTGGGTTCCAGCCTTCCTTAGCACAAATTGGCTGAGAGTCAGGGAAGCAGACAGTCTTCGATAATACACCCAGTGTCTATAATGTGTAAGAAATGCTCTAGGGCCTTCACCTTGATGCCCAGAGTCCAGAGGACACAGCAGGTCTGGAGGGACATGACCATGGACTTCGATACTTAGTTTGCTGGCACAAAATGGGTTGTGCTTGCAGTAGGGGCTGATAGGAAGAGTTGATTAGTGAGGAGAGGATTTAAGAGTTTGTGTTCTGGAATCAAGCAAAACAAAATTCTAATTTTGCTTCTGAAAAATTTAAATTTAAATTAAATTAGCTTTAACTTCCAGTGGTGTGACCTAATCAGGTTCTTTCATCTTTCTAAGCCAAAAGTTCTAAGCTATGAACATGGGGATAAAAGTATCTTTCTCACAGGACAGCATGAGTGTAATCTGAAGCCACTCGAGTCTGGTGTCTGGCACATAGTAAGAAATTAATGGTGGTTGGTGTTGCTGTTAATGTTGTTGTTGATACCATTATCTGATCAAGCTGGAAACCCAAGAAGTGGAAAGCAAGCCAAATCAACCGTTAGAGAGCAGAAGCTGCCTGCATAGGACCAGTTCTAATGTTGAAATTAGTTTAACGATCATTAGTGCAATTTCCCCAAATTTCATTACTGCATGCCAGGCCTGTGGCTTGCCCTCCAAGCAGAGAGAACAAATGGATGGCATTTGAATTTGGACACAGGGAAAAGGTTAAGAACTTTCCCTCCGTCTCTGGACAGAACTGAGCCACGGATCCCGATAAAGCTCACTTCATGAGAGTGAAGACTGGAAGAAGAGAGGCCGTAGAGGAATGGTGCCAGAAAACCAGGCTGGGAAAACCTGACATTCAGCGAAAATCGGGTGTTCTCAAGGCCAGGGGAGAGAAGGGTTCAAGAAAGGAGGGGCTGGTGTGTTGTATGCGCACAGGATGACGATCTGTGGCACTGTTGAGGTTGCTGGGACCAGGTTTATGCAGGGAGCAGGCATGGAAGCATGACACAGGGGGCTGTGGAGAAAAGGGGGGGGCTCTCCTTTATGAGTACAGACAGCTCTTTCTAGATGCTCTGTTGACACTTCTCCCTGGTGGTTGAAGTGTGTCTGAGTCCAGATGAGTAAATGCAATGGCAGGAAGAGAGGGGCCCTTCCTCAGAGCCACATTCTAGTGAAGGACTTTGGGGAGTAGATTTTATTTAGAGGGAAGAGATAAAGGAAAAGCCCCCAAAAGCTCAGGAAATGGCTTTCCTTTCCTTATGATTGCCTGTCCAGGTGATGTCACAGAGGAAATGGGCACCGGGGACAACCTTCCTTCCCACTCTTTGTGGTGCATGATCGATGGCCCACGTCACACAGGGACTGTCCAGACCCCTGGGAAACTTCCCTGCTCTGGAGAGCTTGGGCCACACCCAGTCTGGTCTTACTGGCAAGCACCATGGGACAGGTGGCCTGGGATGAATCAGACAGCTCATTAGCACTCTGTTCCCGCCTAAAAGGAGCCAGAGACATACAAATTGCTCCCAAGAGGAAGGGGAGGAGGCAGAAGAAAATGAAGGTAAGGAAACCAACAGGGGTTACATCAGAAAAACAACATCATCCAAACAGCCTCACATCCCAAATTGGTGCTCTTCCTCCAGTACTTGTGGCAGAGGTAGCTGGCACCCTGGGGACCCTGAGGTAAGCCACCTGTGTTGACACTTCATCACCAGTGTGATGATGCTGCCTCCCTACTCGGGTGAGGATGGAGTTTGGTGTCTTCTGTACCAACTTCTGT
>PVHP010017641.1:17305-34336 GCA_004024765.1 Zapus hudsonius | reverse complement strand
ATAAGTGTGTGTGTGTGTGTGTGTGTGTGTGTGTGTGTGTGTGTGTGTGTAGGCCACAGCTCAACAAGTGTCTTCCCCAGTTGCTCCCCACTCTGTTCTTGGAGACAGAGTCTTGCACTGAGCCTGTGTTGAGGGCTGAGATCGAGCACTCCTCACAGAACAGAAGACACACACGATAATGCAAGTCACACAGCGAGGTTTATTCCAGCATGCTGAGGTCTGGGTCTAGGCTCAAAAGTTGAACCTCTGACCCAGGACCCCCCTTCTGCCTTCTTCACTAGGTTTTATAGGTTTGAGTTTACAGGCATGTGGCATTTCATAGTTATCTATTAATTTTATGGCATACAGGTGGCTGTTTGAGGTTATAAGCATGGGAACTTCACAGTTATCTACAATCTTTATAAAACAGTTATCTGCTATCTTTACTAAACAGTTATCTGCTATCTTTTTATGGCCCAAAGGTGTCTCATGGCCTTTTAACCCACATCCTGGCCACATCTAAGTGGTCACTCTAATCTCATGGCAACCATCTGGTTGTCTATTTACAGACATTCCTTTAAACTCAGACCTTCTTTACCAGTGATGAATTTTTTTCTCCTGAGAAGGGAGTAGGGGGCTTTTCGTCCATCTGTTCCTTTGATCTGTCAAAGCAAACTAAGATGGTGAATTGCCTGTCCCCAACACCTGGAACTTATAAATTCAACTAGATTAGCTATCCATTGAGCCCGAGGGATTCTCCTGTCTCTACCTCCCCAGTGCTGTTATTAAAGGCACATACCACCATGTGAGTTCTGAGGATCTGAACTCCGGGGTCCTCATGCTTGTGTGGAAGGGAATCCCCCCCCCCCCAGCTAGCAGATCTTGAATTGAATGCTTTCTCAGCATGGTACTTTGGTTGGGGGAAGTCACAGAGGGTCTGACAGCAAGATCTTCCTGAAGAAAGAAACATAAACAGAAAAATAGGAGAACCCAGACCAAGGGGTCTGTCGTAGTCAGCCACACACCGCTGGGATGAATCTTCAAACCAGGCACAATTTTGGGGAGGAAAGAATTTATTGAGGTAACAGATCCAGGGGAAGTAAAGGAAAAGGTCCCCTTTCACAGAAGCAAGCAGAGAGAGAGAGAGAGAGAGAGAGAGAGAGAGAGAGAGAGAGAGAGAGAGAGAGAGAGAGAGAGAGAGAGAACCCACCACCAGCACCACAAGCAAGCACACTCCAAACTGAATAACAAGAGAAACTCCAGGCTTGAGCTCAGACTGCTTTTTGCATATGTATAGCTAGAATTCCAGACCCACCCCAGAAACACCTTAGGGCTGAACCCTAGGATCTGGCCAAGGTGACACACTTCCTCTAGCCAGAACTGGCTGGAGACAATTTACAATTTTAATAAACCCTTAATTCTTTGGGGGGACATTATTCAAACTACCACAGGGTCATTGTCTTTGGGAGAAGGAAGCCCCTGGCCATTCTCCAGGTTGGCACAGGTTTTCTCTCCCTGGGATAAGTGATTTCTGGCCGGAAGCTGCCTGTCTCTAACAGCTTTAGACTAGGGTGCCTCCTATAGGAAATCCCAGGCTACCTTGCTGACCAGGCACTGAAGGCAGCCAGGAGGGTGTTGGCTGTTGTATTAATTATGTTTCTTGTTGTGACAAAAACAACTTAGGGAAGGAAGGGTCTATATTGGCTCACAGTTTGAGGGTACAGCCTACCAGCGTGGGGGAGTCATGGCAGCAGGGACATGAGGTGGCTGGTCACGTGGCATCCATAGTGAGGAAGCAGAGACAGATGAATACTGGGGTTCATTAAATGTCTCTGGAATCCCCTCATAGACACCCAGAGACATGGTTTCCAGATGATTCCAAACTGAGTCAAGTTGACCATCACAGCCATGCAGGCTCAGAGGTTGGCTTCTGAGAAGCAGTGGTCTGGCTCCTCACTGGTTAAATTTTCCAGAGTATTATCAGACCTGGCTTGTTTCTTCCTAAGACCTTCTCTGATACCTGTGTGTGTTCCCAGGAACGTGGGTTCAAGTGTGTGTGTGCATGAACATGGAAGCCAAAAGTTGACCTTGAGTGTCTTCCTTGATCATTTTCCACATATTTACTTTGGCGGAGTCTCTCACTTGAACCCTGAGCTCACCAATTAAGTCAGTCTAGCTAATCATCTCTGTCCCCCTCTGTCTCAGCCTCCTGGGATTACAGGTAGGCCACCACACCCAGTCAACATGTATGTGGGTGCTCAACTCTAGCACAGAAAAGATGATGTCTGTTGACCACTGGGGCCCAAACTACAGGTCCAAATGCAGAGTTCATGGCGCTATGGTTTGTTAACACTAGAAATTTAAGGGTGTTCGTTAACCTCTTGAAGCCCCGGGGTTCCTCATCTATACACAGGTGATGTCAGTCATTTCAGGACAGGTCACAGATGGGGTGGAGTGTGTTCTGAGAACTTCCGAAATGCTTGGCATTTATTTTGAGAGCTCCATCCATACCATGGGCATTATCGTGGTTTCCAGTTTGATAGCTAGACAAGTTCCAGAGAAGTGGAGATACACACATTGAGATGCCCAGCTGGCAAGGGGCACAGTGAGTGGCAGATCCAGGTGTCTTTGCCCCTGACAAGCCATCCCCAGGCTGCTGAGAGACGGTGTGAAGCCATGCAGCGGGCTTTAGCAAATACCCAGGCTCTCCAGTCCAGCATGCTTGTTCCAGGGCCCTCCAGGAGTGTGGGTGCACCTGGCACACTGCATTATCTCATTTGCTTCTTCAGTAGGCATGGGAAATGGCAGTGAGTAAAAAGAACTCCTCCTCATGGTCCAGAGCGGGACCCAGACATTAAAGAGCTGATTGTGAGATGATTAATTACAGTCAGGGTCTGTGCTATAAAAAGGGAAGCGAAGCGGAGGCAGAGTGAGGAAATGGCACATGGTGATGGGGCCTGTGGGGGAAGGTGTGACGCTGACATTCAGCTCCTGCCAGCCCCTCCTGGGGATCCTCTTCTCCTGGGAGTCACACAGCCCTGTCTGCAGGAAGAGTAGAGTCTGATCTCACCCTGTCTGATGGAGCTAGCTTGTGCCCTCCAGGGAAATCCAGCCTGAAGGTGAGGCTGCTTTTGCCCGTGTCCTCAGGGAGTCTGATGTCCCATGGGCCGCCTGAACCCTTTACTTGCATGATGGAGGGAGGTCTTCACAGCGGCTGAGGTTGGCAAACATACCACCAGGCAAAGCAGCAAATAGGACTGGCATTTGGGGACCTGGTTGAGACACAGGCTGAGTGCAACCCCAGAGGATCTGATAAAACAATTTATGTGACCAGGCCCAGTACCTGGCCAGGATGTGTGTGAAGTAATGATGGTTGTTATTTTGAGTGAATGAGAGTTCTGGTGTCAATAAATAATGCCAGGAACCTCGGTGCCATGAATTCTGCCAACCACTCCATGGTAAAGGAAGATCTCATCACAGAAGCTTCTAGAAGTGTTTATCTTTGGCTCTTGGAGTTGGAAATTAGAGAGAAACTGAGGAATAGCCCTGGGGGCTGAGGTGATGTGACCTGGGTGGGAATGGGAACTTAGGAATATTCAAAGGAAATGTCAAAGCCAGCTCAGCACAGGCAGTGCAGATGAGAGGGTTTTGATTTTTTTAAGAGAAGAAGTTGGGGGAAAATTTCTAATGAATCCTATCCAACCATAAAATCATGTAGAAAATGAATCCTATCTGACAATAAAATAAAAGTGAAACAAATTACTAGGTTCTCAAATTTGTAGGATAAATTAATTTCATGTTTAGAATATTAATTGATCCAAGAAAGGTCTGTAATCATGTGCTGCCTGAACCTAGCATGAGGCCAGGCTTTCTGAGGAGATTCAGAGGATGACAGAGAGAGCCTGGGCTAGGGACTGGCCTGGAGTTGTCTGTGTGAACTTGGACTTAGTGATAGCAACATCTCATGTCTCTCCAGTGCTCACATTTCAGTTGGTCCAAATTGCTTGACTTGAGTGTTTAAATGGTTTCCTGTGTTCTCCATATCCTTCACACTGGGTATACCCAAGAACCATGGAAGAGGCATCCCCTGAGTAGATGTGAGTTGCTTTAAGGCAGGGCTGTGTTCTCTTAGACTGAGAATAGGCTGTGTCTCCTTCAGAGTGGGGCTCCCAAAAGATCAGCCATGTCTCCCTCAGACAGGATCCCTAAGGACAGGAAATCTGAAAGAAAGCAATGGACTCCTCTGAGCAAAATGAATAAATAGATATAGCTGACCGTTCAGAGACAGACCTGCTTGTTTCTGCCTGACCCCTCGGCCATATAGAAGTGAGAAACATGGAGTACCATGAGACCTAGGTGAGCGTAGTCTTAGTGAGTTGGGACGTGAAGAACATATTTTCCTCTTGCATCTTTCCCTCTTAAGGCCTTATCCTGGGAACCATGTTTGCCTCTAATAATCTGCAAGCGAGGAGAACCTTAGTGGGTTACCTGTGGTTGGTGACAATAGCCCAGAGGTGGTTCTTTATTTCTAAAACTCCAAGGTCATCTGTCCAAACTTGTGTGGGACAAGTTCAGAGTTCGGATGCTGCTCAGAAGACAGAAGCTCTTGTGGTGTTGGTCCAAAATGACACCGTTTGTTGATCTCTTTATTTTGCAGTTTGCAGGCAAGTACATCAAAGAAACTCTATGTCTACCCTAACCTACCCTCTGGAGATGGCAGGTGAGGGAGGTACACAGGCTCCATGAGCTCCTCCTGGCCCCCTTGGCTTCCTGTGCTATGCATAATTAACCATGTTCTTACCCCACATCCCCTCATGCAAAGATGATTTAAACACACACACACACACACACACACACACACACACACACACACACACACACCAATGGCCAGAGAATAGAAGACTAGGTCCATAGATTTTCCTTTAAAGTCTCTCTTTTAAAAATTCATTTACTGATTTATAAGGAGAGGGAGAGAGAGAGAGAGAGAGAGATTGAGAGAGAGAGAAGAAGAGAGAGGAAGGTATGGGCACACCAGGGCCTCCTGCCCCTGCAAATGTAACTCCAGAATATGCATGAACCACTCTGTGCATCTGGCTTTAGGTAGGTTCTGGGGAAATGAACTTGGTTCCATCAGCCTTTCCAAGCAAGCACCTTTAACCATGAGATCTCTCTCCAGCCCCCTTTAAAGTCTCTTAACTAGTTTCTGGCCCAAGATCTAGTCTCCAGGCCCAAATAAGCCAGGCTGACCCTTTCCTGTACCCATTAAGCTCTGAGCAAGGTCCCAATTCACCTGCTAGGTACCTGGCATCATGCAATGTTGGACAGACATGGGACATTGGCTTCTACAGGTATTCAACAAAGGTTTATTCTGATGTTACCCCTTAAGGGGTGTCTGTGAGGCTTGTCCTGCTTTGATCCTGGTTCATCCATAGACCAATCGTGACTTTGGATCAGTGTTGTCCCCATTCTGAGTTCAGTCTCCCAGCAACGCAAGAGGACACGTGGACTAACCCAGGGTTACCAGGCCTTCAGGTCTGACGCTAGGGTCTCTGAGCCTCTCTCCCTTGAGGTGAATGTGGTGACACGAGCTGTCCTGTACTGCTCACTGTGTCTCCCACAAGTGCCAGCCCTCTGGTGGCTTTGTCACTGGCTCAGGGTCACTGGCTGGAAGCCAGGTGGACACACAGCTGGTGGGAGTTCCTAGAGAGCATTTTCAGCCTGTCCCTCAGTGTGAGTGTGACACAGTACCCAGCACACCACTCACTACTTTACAATAAATAGTTGATAACTGAGTGAAGAAACGGATGAGTGAATGAGCATATATTATCAATACTCACAGGCCTTTCAACAGACTCCACCCCAGGCCTGGCTGCTCTTCCCCTCCTGCCCCATTCCCCACGCAGACCCTCTCATCCAGAAGACAACAGCCTCCTCTTCTGGTGTGTCCTTTGTGTTAACTGCTGAGAACATTTGAGCGAAAATTTCTCTGTCTCCATTTGCTTCAATTTCTGCTAGTTTCCTCATCCTCATCTAGAAAGAATGCTTTCCGACCTTCACACCTTGCTTCTTCCTTTTTAGTCTGCTCTTCCCTGGTTATAAAGAGGTCTCGGGCTGGAGAGATGGCTCAGTGGTTAAGGCACTTGCCTCCAGTGCCTAAGGCCCCCGGGGTTCAATTCCCCAGGACCCACATTAAGCCAGACCCACAGGGTGGTGATCCTGGTAAGCTCTCTCTCTCTCTCTGTCTCTCTCTGCTTAAAAATGAATAAATAAAGATTGTGAGAGCCATGGTGGGGGAGACTATCCAGAGGCATGACACCCCTCAGTAACAACACACTTGGGCCAGGAGAACCAGGCTGAGTACTAGGCTATCCATGGTCCCCTGCCACAAGGACTGATCCAGACGACCCACAGAGGAGGATATCCAGCTGATTGGGGATGGGGAGGGGAGCATTGGGGAATTGGGGATAACAACTCATTGCTTGCCCACTAAATAATGTAACTCATTATGGTCAATAAATATATATATTAAAATAAAAAAGAAAATGAATAAATAAAATATTTTAAAAAATAAAAATAAAGAGGTCTCAGACAGAGAGGGGTCTGGAAGGTGAAAGGCACCTGCCCAGGTGCGCCAACCCAGTTCTGAAATAGGCCACTGAAGCTTTGCAAGGCTATGGCATAATTACCTGCCATTAATATGGTAATCTCTCATAGGCAGAGCGAGGATGGCATCACTTTACTTTAAATAATTAACTGCTGCCAGGACAGAGTGCTGGGGAAGTGGCTTGGGCTGCAGCCGAGTGTTTAACGTTTTAATTAAAACCTTCGTGATAAATGTTTACCTTTGCTTCCGACTATGCTGGGGAAGGGGGGAGAAGGGGACAGAAAGGAGAAACAATGGAGAAATGAGAGGAGGAATGGGAAGAGAAGAGTAGAAAGGGAGAGAGAAGAAGGAAGGGTGGAGGGAAGAGTGCACATAAGAAAAAGACAGACTCCTCACTCGCCAACAGGCAGAGCCCAGGTCCCTCAGAGCTTTTCCAGGACCTTCCTCCCTCTGGTCCACGCACCACACAGCAAGTTATGAAAGCCACACAATCTTCACTCTATACGCTGGCTTCATGCCTCTTCCTAGTTACTCAACCCTATCCATCACGGCCCCGCTATGTCCACCTCTAATCATGGACACCAGCAGGTCTGTCCCCAGGGCCACAGGCTGGCACAGGCAGATCCCTGGGCATACCTTCCCAAAGGGGCTGAGATCCAACCCCTCACTGAATATCTTTTGTCTGAAAGACCTGGTTCTTGGTCCTCCAAAGCATTGAGTCTTTGATGACCAGTTGACCACTGTCATGGGGAAAGCTAGCTGGCATGCATCCCCAGTGGACTCAGATGGAGCAGGGGCATGAGCATGAGCCAGCTCAAGTTGCGTTTCGTCATGGTTCTTTGGGAATTCAGCTCAGAGCTGCTGACTGGTAATCACCAGTAGTGTGTGTGTGTGTGTGTGTGTGTGTGTGTGTGTGTGTGTGCATGTTCCCAGGTCCAGCATCCCCAGATCTGGTCTCCTCTCACTGCTGACACCCTGCTTTGTCTGTCTTAATTACAGCAATTTAGGACGCACGCTTAAGATCGCAGAGGAACCCCAGCAATATTCACTTAAGAATGGGGGTTGTCAGATGGTATCTGAAGCAAATAGATGAGAAATACAAGACTCGTTCTCCAGTTGCCACACACACACACACACACACACACACACACACACACACACCCCTCTGATGAATTATTAGCACGTGATTTCCTGTCTGTCACAGTGCTGAGAACAGCCCAGGGCTTTAGTCTGCTACTGTCAGAGGCGAACGTGTCTACTGAAGCTATTTGAAATAAGCATGAGAAATGGAAGACTGTATTCTGGGGGGTCCTTGTCAGAGAGGAGCCTGGAAATATTACGCTTGGTATACTCCCTCCTTCTGGGTTTGTTGGCAGAGAAAGACGCTAGCTTGGGTGCTCCAGACTTGAGTCACATTCCTCATCCAGGGTGTCAGGGTCACCCCTGGACCACAAGGCACTGGCATCCGCATATTGGAGGGATGTTGAGTAAGGAGCTAAGGATTGTGTCACTTTCTCCTCTCTACATCCTACCAGGATGTAGATCTACCAGGGAGTCAATCACTGAGACTGTGTGGTACGTTAGTGTTCCAACAGTCAGTGTGGTGGCAGGAACAAAGCCTCTGTCATCTGACAATCTTGTGATCAAGTGTCAACTTCTCTGAGCCTCGAACCCTCCATGAATAAGACCAGCAATAGTAAGCAGAAAGTCCCAGTACTGAGGAGGACCCACTGTGGTCACTTGGATGGCAGTGAGGTCATGGCTTGTTCTGGATACCACACCTTAAGAAAAACAACTCACAGTTCATTCTGTCCAGAAAGTGGTGACCAGGTTACTGAGTGCCTGGAAAACCATGGACAAATAAAATCAAGTAGAAGATTCTAGAAGTATTTGGCTTGGCGTAGTTACATCTCATCTCCAAGTCACTTCTTGGCAGCCGCGGCATCAGAGACACCCCAGAGGGAGAAATGGAAATGATGCAAAATATTCAGACTCGTATGAGGCACGTTTTGACTGTCAGAACTGCGCGACCATAGAAAGATCTACTTGAGATGACACAGTCCTTGTCACTGATGATTGTCAAGAACGGCCACTTGGCAGGCTGCAGAGGAGGCTCGGGGTTCGTTCCCACTGGAGCCTCCAGGATTGATGTCATCCATCTCTGGTTCCATGTCGAGAGCCTCCGTGTGAGTCACCCCTCTCCTCTGATCCCTTCCCTCACTGCCATCCTGTGGGGCAGGCCGGTTCCCTGAGTGGCAAGTCTGGGGAGGGGAGGAGGGAATATTTGTGTGTGTTCCCTTCGAGATCTCTCTGGTTTCAGAAAGCTCCTGTTTTCTATTCCTTTCCACCATAGGATGGAGTAGGGCTGTTGGGGTCCAGCTCTGTTTTCAGGGTGGGCTAGTATCCAACATGATTCCGATTCCTGGACACCTGGTTTCTACTAATAGAACTTCCTGCCTTCTGTGCAGCCAGCCATAGGTAACAATAATATTATTATTCTGAATAATACCCGCTTATTTCATCATCTCTGCTTTGTCTTCTCAGCAATCCCAGTACTTTGTGAACCAATTCTCTATCTTAAATTCCCTCTGTTAGAATGATCTAGAGCGATTTTTTTTTACATTTTTTTTTTGAGGTAGGGTCTTGCTCTAGCCCAGGCTGACCTGGAATTCATTATGTAGTCTCAGGGTGGCCTCGAAGTCACGGCGATCCTCCTACCTCTGCCTCCCGAGTGCTGGGATTAAAGGTGTGTGCCACCAAGCCTGGCCTGATTTACATTTTTATGATAAAATTCTGGTTGATGCAGCACACAGTGTGCCCTTAGTGAATTTATGTGGCTGATTCCCTGGATGATATCTAAACCTCAAGGCCTATAACTCCTGAGTGTCCTAAGGAGGTATGAAGTCTGTGGTGAGGTCTTCCCAGGTTGTAACAAGCACTACCATAGGCCCTGGGCTTTCCTTTCATGCAACTGTAGCAGGGCTAGTATAACAACTCATTGTCTGGGAGCCTGACTTAGTCTCAGGACCCTCTAGCCTTGGGTCTTGTTTTGACAACTGTAGCAGTTACCTCCTCATGGCTGGGGCAAAACACCCTTCTAGAAGCCAGCAGATGGGAGAAAAGGGTTTATTTTGGTTTACAGTGTGGAGGGGAAGTTTCATTATGGCAGGGGTAAGCATGGCAGAGCAGAGGCTGGGCATCACATCTTGTCGCATCAGAGGGAAGGTAGCAACAAGTTTTCTAGGGCTGCATAATAAACTTCAAGGTCTGTGAACACACCAGTGACACACCTCCTCTAGCAAGGCTCCACAACCCAAAGCTTCACCAGCTAGTGATTAACCATGAGGCTTAATCAAAATCACATGAGGCTATGGGTGACGTTTTATGTTCAAACCGCTGCTAACAACTTACTTTCCTAGAAGTCTCTTCCTTGCTCCACCCACACCTTCTCCGTGCCTGACTTCTCACTTGGATTCAGCTCACCAAGCTGTCCTGCGGCTTGCTGACCATCTGCACAGTGTGTCCTTGCCCTTGGGACAGCCTGAGCCCTAGGCTCCAGGTTCTTTATCTTGTGTCCTTTCTTGTCCATGGTTTCATATGACAGGTCTTGTCAGTGTCGCCCCAGGTGCCTCACAGATGTCAGTGTCCGTCAGTGAGAGCCAGAAGACACTTCTGGGAATGCAATGGCCACCCGCATCTCCTCTGCATGTGATGAGCCTGGAGGCTGCAGATGTGGAAGATGAACTTCCAGTGACATCTGTCACCCTGGCTTCATTCTGCATCACTGTGTGCCCACAAGCAACCTTAGGAAGTGGGTGTGGAATTTCCTTGCCTAAAGAAAAAAGAAAAAAACTGGAGTGATGTAACTTTTTTGACATTATGCCAAGGTCACGGGGCAAAGGACTTCAAGGGGTTTAATCAAACGACTAATATTTATCACAATCAAACTGCAGCATTCTACCACCTTAATGGCTATGACCTCTACTGTTACCCCTCCAATAGCACCCATAATGACCATATCCACGAATAGTGATCAATATCAACATCTTAGACATTATCTGATGCCTCTAAAATTATTCTCCTAAGGGTTGGCTAGGATGAGGACCATAAAAGGAGAAAAGATAAAAGCTGTTATGAGGGCAGACACACTCGCCCAGTAGTGGATAGTAAGAGCATGAGGGCAGACACAAAGACACAGAGAGGCACACTGTCATCTGTGTGCAGGGTGTGTGTTACTGTGGGAAGAGCAATGGATAAGGGATGGGAGGAGGAATATATTCCTGGGAGGAATAGCCAGGAAACTTGGCAGATCCCGTGCCTGGTGTGGGTCATGGGATGCTTGCAGCTCCCCCAGAGATATATCAGGGCTAGAAGGTGGAGGGTTAAAGGTGAACTTGAAGGTTTTCTGGGGGCTGGTTACCATTCCGGACCTCGAAGGGTCTCTCGATGCTGATCGATGGCATTCTGTGGTTTCTTCAGCAACAGGGTTTCTGTCTTTCCTTACCCTTGGATAGAACACATACCATCCCAGTTCCCCAAACAGGGAGCTGTAGGGTGATGGGAACGAGAGAAGCATCAGCCACTGACATTTTGGTGGATCCCTTTTTCCTTCTGCTGAAATAAGAGATGGTCTCGCAGAATTTTGACTTAGACAAAGCCACTTGTGACCAGAATGGAGCCAGATGGAGACAAGTACACTTCATCCTGACGTCTAAACGTGGGCAAACCATAGGACACCACACCTTCCTCTTTCAGCTAATGCCTGTGACTATCACTGATTTTTCGCTGATGGCTTCAGCATGACTCATCTATCAGTTGATCAAAGTCACCGAGAGGCCCAGTCCTAGGAGTGCCTCCTTCTGTACAGCACATGGCTCTTCTCAGACCTTCCCCAACCACCTCACCCTATAGCATTTTCTCTCTGGTTTGGTCTCCTAAGATGCCCAGCAGGCATCCACTGCCTGCCTTCTCCTGGATGCCACGGTGAATGGATGTATCCACTTTAGGTGTTTTCATTGTCATTGGCTATTGGATATTGATGGACACGTGGGAGGGTGTTATCTATAAGGATTGGCACTGTCCTTTTGTAAGGACATCTGGGGTGATCGGGGTGTGGTGTGGCTTGTTAAATTGTAGAACCCTATGTCTCCCCTATGGAGATATCAAGACAAAAACCCCTGAACACTTACTTTATCCAGCTCCATGATACTCACGTTGAAAACCATAGGCCAAGGTGCCTATTAATCTAGAAGCCTTCAAGGTCACCAAAACCTCGAGGTTGGGCTAGTATGGTAGACGCTGATGGATTTCCAGAAATAGCTGAAGACCACCCTCAACTCTGGGAGCACCATCTTTGGGCATGCCTAGTATATCTCCTCCAAATCCTCAAGGGCCTGACAGGGTCGCATGCTTCTCTAACCCTCTATATGCCCCTTGCCTTCTACTAGAGATCAGGGCACAAAAGCAGCCTGGGAGTGTTCAAAGTAAAGACGTCTGCTTCCAGGGAAATATGTCTCAAAAGGGACCAGGAAGCCTATGCCTTGAACTGAGCGAAAATGTTATTCTATAGAGCTATCATCCTGGCCTCGAGTCTCTGGCTGCAGGTGCAGAGAATACAGATCAGGGGTGATGTTTAAATGCACTTAAACACACATGCATGGACACTCACATGTAGATACATGCATTCATCCATCTACAAGTGCATGCACACACACGTATGCACACACTCATGCACACACATATGCACACACACATATGCACACACATGCATGCACACACACATAGCACAAATGCACACTGATGGCTCCCACACAGGAACAGAACCAGTCATTCTCTCACACAGAGAGACTTGTAGAACCTCTGCAACCTCCTAGCCTCTCAGCCTGCACTGTTCTCTTGACCCAACCCTGTCCCAGGGGGCAGGTACTGTTCTGTGAGGTGTTGGCGTCAGGTCATTTGCTTTGTGAGCTCCTTCACCACCTTGACAGAGAGAAATCAGATTCAACAGTCACATGCATGCTTCCTCACCCCTACCCTTTGTTTTGTTTTTTTGAGGTAAGGTCTCACTCTAACCCAGACTGTCCTGGAATTCACTGTGTAGTTCAGGCTGGCCTCCAACTCACGGTGATCCTCCTACCTTGGCCTCTGGAGTGGTGAGATTAAAGGCATGTGCCACCATGCTCAGTGGTTCTTTTTAAATTAATTAATTTATTTTTTAGCAAGGAGAGAATGATGAGAGAGAGAGAGAGAGAGAGAGAGAGAGAGAGAGAGAGTGCACACCAGGACCTCTTGCCACTGCTCACAAATTCCAGACACATGCATCACTTCATGCATCTGGCTTTATGCAGGTACTGGGGAATTGAACCCAAGCCCTCAGACTTTACAAGCTAGTGCCCTAACCACTTGGCCATCTCTCCAGTCACATTTCTACCTTTAATGTGCTGTAGTTTCAGTACCATCCATCCTTTCTCTTTTGACCAGTCTTGGCAGTTTGGAGCCTTGTCACATGCTGTGGCTTGGAGTCGGTACCAGAATGGGTTAAGACTTTCAGTCTCAGGCTGGCGAGATGGCTCAGTTTGTAAAGCATTTGCCATGCAAGCAAGAGAACCCAAGTTCCGATCCCCAGGACCTATGTAAATGCAAGGTGTGGTGGTGCATATTTGCAAATCCAGTACTGCGAGGAGGAGATAGGTGATCCCCGGGGAAAACTGGCTAGCTAGACTAACCAAATTGGTGAGCTCTGGGTTCAGCAAGAGATCCTTTCTTCATAAATCCAGTGGAGGGTGACTGATCAAGACACCTGACATTGACCTCTGACCCCTACACACACACCCCTACAACATGCTCACACACACTCACATACATCACACACACTAAAAGGACTTTTGATTTGTTGAGCTGAAGTAAATGTCCTTAAGGACCAAGGTGGCCCCTTGTTCTTCATTGCACCTGCTCTGTAACTGGCCCTTAACACATGGCCCTCCTTACACTTATTCAGCCTTGTGGGTCCTGAAGTGACCATCCCACTCTCTTAGGGGTGACGCTATTCAGCACTAACACTCCTGTCATATATTTAGACTTTCCCTCCTTGTCGAAGGCCAGCAAACATCTGTTTATTAAATCAGAAGTTGGCGAGATGGAATAAACCAGGAGCTAGATGACAGTATTGTGTCATTTAAACATTCGCAGCACAGTCTGTGTCTGGAGAAGGGGCAGAGGACATTTGCAGATGGATGGCTGCTTCTCTTTGCCTGTGTTTGCATAAAGGCACCAGGATTACCTCCCTGACCACCCCAGAGGGAAAGAGCATGTGTATCTTGGATGGAGAGCGTGAGGAAGAGTCTGGGTGGATGGAGGGCTTTGAATGCTTTATTTATGTTAAAGGCAAGTGGATCTTGGTCCTAGGGTCACAGGTGAGAGGCTGAGATTACTCTTCCCTTTGCCCAGGCTCAATCTAGCAGCTATGGGGAGTGGGGGGCTTTAGTACTGTGAATGGGGCAGATACTGAACCTGCCCTCTTGTTTACGGTGCGTGACATTGGACAACTGCCTCACTCCTCTTGGCTTCTTCTTCATCAAGAAAATGGAATTCTACCTTAGCATTTGTGTGTGTGTGTGATATATGTGGGTGCATGTGTATGTGTGCGAGTATGCACG
This sequence comes from Zapus hudsonius, assembly GCA_004024765.1. Classification (NCBI taxonomy): domain Eukaryota; kingdom Metazoa; phylum Chordata; class Mammalia; order Rodentia; family Dipodidae; genus Zapus; species Zapus hudsonius. Next base: position 20,098 of record PVHP010017641.1, on the reverse strand, counting down.
TATGTGTGTGCACACGCATGTGGAGGATAGAGGTTGACATTGGATGTCTTCCTAAGTTGCTCTTGTTTCTTGAGACACTGAGCCTAGAGCGCTTGAATTCAGTGAAACCAGCTAGTCATCAAGCCACCTGCATCCTCCTGTCTCTGCGTTCCCAGTGCTGGAATTACAGGTCTGCACCACTGGACCCAGTTTTTACTTGAATGCTGGGGATCCAAAGTCAGATCCTAAAGCTGGTGTGGCCAGCACTTTACCAACTGAGCCATCTCCAAAAATGAGGTTGACACATAGGATGGTGGTTTGAATGAAATGTCCGTCATAGACTCATGTGTTTTGAATACTTGGTCCCCACCTGGTGGCAATTTGGAAATGTTGTTAGGCCTTTGGGAGGTGAAGTGTCACTGGAGGTGGGTGTCACTGGGTTTAAACCTTGAGGTTTATTAGTGCAGCCCCATTCGGTATAGTTAGCTTATCCAGACTACTTCCTTCCTGCTGATATGGCAAAATGGGATGCCCAATGTGATGGTTTGATCCAGGTTTGATCCCCACAAACAAATCAATGTGTTCTGGGTAATGGATTCTCAGCTGATGGCAGTTTGAATTTTACAACCTTGTTGGAGCTATGTTGTCAGGGGTGGGCTTATGGGGGTTATAAGCCAGCTTCCCCTTGCCAGTGTTTGCAGTGCTGTGGCAGAGGTGATGTCCACCCTTTGCTCATGCCATCATTTTCCCTGCCAGGATGGAGTGTCCCCTCGAGTCCATAAGCCTAATAAACCCATTCCTCCACAAGCCACTTTTGTTTGGGTTCTTCCTGTGCAGCAACTAGAAAGCTGACTCCAACACCCAGCTATCTGCTCCTGTCATGCTGTCCCCACCAATGATGACACGTCCCCTTGAAACTATAAGCCAAAATTAACCCTTTCCTCCCATAGCTGCTTCCGGTTGGATGTTTTGGCCCAGCAATGGGAAAGTAACCACACACACACACACACACAAAACAACACAGGAAATCTCCCACAGTGGTGGGTATGTTGCTGAACCAAGGCTATTTTGCTCACTGTGTACATCACTGATTCAGTGTGACCAGAGACACAGGCTTTGGGGCACTCATGTGGCCAAGAAGCAGGGTGCTCAGTGTATGAGGATAAGGGGAAGCATTCAGTGTCTGCATGCATCATCTTGCTTCATGGCTGTTCAGATGATGCATGTCAGAAGGTGGCGACCTTAGTGGGATCTGAAGGTGGAGGTTTTCGACTCCTTCCCATCAGAAAGTCAAATTCACACTCGTGTTGGCTTCCCAAGAGGCTTGGTGGTTTCAGCCAGCTTTGAGCTCAACAAAAGCTGCCTCCCAGTTGTTTCAAAACAATTTAGACAACCGTTATCTTCACGACTCACCCGTCGATGGTATTGTCCGCAGCAAGGCTAGCGGGAGGGTAATCACACATGGCTTAGCTACGTGACTTCCTCCCAAATTGGCGATTTTCAAAGTCAACTAGAAGCAGTAACCAAAAGCAAGTGGTGCCTTAAAGGATTATTCAGGACTCACCAGCTGCACATAACAGGGTTTTGATAGCTGGCAGCCCAGGCTTCAGAGGTCCTACAGTGAGTATAGAGGTTGCTCACTCCCATCTCTAGGCACGCAGGCAAGTGTGGACCCGGCCTGGGCACATGATTTCTTTTTAAAAAAATATTTTATTTATTCATTTTCAAGAGAGAAAGTGAGATAGAGATAGAGATAGAGAGAGATAGATAGATAGAGAGAGAGAGAGAGAGAGAGCACCAGGGCCACCACCTTGTGGGTCTGGCTTATGTGGGTCCTGGGGAATTGAACCTGGGGCCTTAGGCACTGGAGGCAAGTGCCTTAACTGCTAAGCCATCTCTCCAGCCCCTGGGCACATGATTTCTGCATATCACACACTCTCCCTCCTCAGCCTGGTGGTGTCTGGATGGTGGTTCTGAGTTGGCACCCTGCAGTGTGCTGAGCCCTGCAGTTTTGATAAGCAGCCCCTGGAACCCAGAGGCTCTGCATGTGGACAGGGTCTAATTAATCACTGCAGTAATGGGTCCCGCAGCAGCCCCGCTGCTGGGTCACGTGACCCAGCAGCTGTTCACCGCCTGCTCCTCAGCAAGCACAAGTATGCTCACCCTAGGACCCCGCACCCCAGGCCATCTGGCTGAGATCGGAACAACCCAGCAAAGAGACACCTAAATTCCTCGAACTTGCAGAGATCCAGATACACCAATGGGCTGCTGTCGAGACCTCCCTCCGGTGGCTCTGCAGTTCCCCAGCTGAGGGCCCCACGATGGACATGGAAGGGTTCTGGCTGGGAAGGGATTGACAAGCCTCACTAGTTCAAAGCCAGGAAGACCATGACTATAGTGTGGAGGATATCAGCATCTCCATCCAGTCAAACCACTTAGTTACCTGATCCCTTTGCCAGAAAGGGATCTGACTGTCATCACTGTGCCTTAAAGCATTCTGTTACCAGGACAATGCCACATGGAGAGATTCTGCCTCCATCCCTAAAGGTGTCCCTAGGTGCTTTTATGATGGGTGGATGGATGTGAGGGACCCCTACACCTGGAGCCCACTACCTGTGTTGCAGTCAGCTTTCTAGTTGCTGCCCAGAAAGAACCCAAACAAAAGCGGCTTGTGGAGGAATGGGTTTATTTGGCTTATGGACTCGAGGGGAGACTCCATTCTGGCAGGGAAAACGATGGCATGAGCAGAGGGCTGGACATCACCTCTGCCACAGCACTGCAAACAGCGGCAGGAAGGTGTGCCAAACTCTGGCA
>PVHP010017641.1:0-17205 GCA_004024765.1 Zapus hudsonius | reverse complement strand
GTCTCCAACAACACAGCTTCATCGAGGTTGTAAAACCCAAAATGCCATCAGCTGAGGATCGATCTATCAGAACACATTCAATTGTTTGTGGGGGACACCTGGATCAAACCATGACAACCTGTTCCAAGAGGTTCAGAGGCCGGACAACACCCATAAACCCAGTAGAAGGTTCTACCGCCAGAGCAAGTGCGCATGGGTTCCTCATCATGCTCTGAACAGGCTCTGCTCCAGGCCTCAGGTTAGGTGATGGCCATGGGGGCGGGGCAGCCCAGTGCTTCCAATCAGAGAGACCTATCTTGAGCTTGGGAGTGTGATGGCCTTTCTGACATGTCACATAAGTAGACTGGGTCCTCATGATGGAATAGGGAGCCACCACACTCAGCAGCCTGCTTTCTGCATTACAGTTCTCCCTCCATCCCCCAGGGGTTCATTCACCAAAATAATAGGAGAATAACTGTAGTGGTGTTGTATTGCTCAGCGAGACAGGGAGGACCCAGAGGGAGGCCAGCTTCATCCATCATGCAGAGACAGGTCCCCCATGAGTTGAACAAACCCTCTAGACACTCAGACTGCTATGTACAGCTCTTAAGGCAGTTTGCATCTAATAAATGAGCAACTCTGCTTCAGAGCTTAAGTGCTAGCCATCATGGGCCCATTCTCCTCATTTCACAGACTGGGAAACTGAGGTTTAGGTGAGATGAAGATGCCCTCCTCTGCCCTTTTCCTAACCTGCCCTGCCCTGCCCAGGTCTCTCACGAGGAAACCAACATAGAAGAGCTGGGCGTCACAGACAGAGAGCTAGATTCCAGACCTGGTGTCATGGTTTGATACAGGTGTCCCCCACAAACAATTGAATGTGTTCTGATAGATCGATCCTCAGCTGATGGCAATTCGGGAATTAGAACCTCATTAGAGCTGTGTTGTTGGGGGTGGGCCTATGGGGGTTATAAGCCAGCTTCCCCTTGCTAGTATTTGGCACACCTTCCTGCCACTGTTTGCAGTGCTGTGGCAGAGGTGATGTCCACCCCTCTGCTCATGCCATCGTTTTCCCTGCCAGGATGGAGTCCCCCCTTGAGTCCGTAAGCCAATTAAACCCATTCCTCCACAAGCCACTTTTGTTTGGGTTCTTTCTGCGCAGCAACTAGAAAGCTGACTGCAACACCTGGGGTCCTCTGAGGCTCCAGAGCTCCAGCGGAGCCCAGAGTCCATGTCTTAGAGCTCTGACTGCATTCCAGTGTGGCTATTTCTGTGTCCCTCTCCCATGCTGGGCTGCGTTCATGAGTCAGGATCTTTGTTCTTCTACATGAATGAACGAACGAACGAATGAATGAATGAATGAATAGGGCGCAGCATGACAATGTCCCTGGAAAGAGGTGTTTGGGTGCCGATCAAGAGCTGTCCAGGATGCCTTGTAGTGACAGGGGAATGAGCAAAGTCCCGTTCACTAGGGGTGTGCTTGCTCCCCCAACAACTGTGTTACCATGTTGTAACTGTCCCAGTGGAGTCAGGAGACATCAGTTGGGCTAGCCTGGGCTCCAGCCTCACTGGGGTACCTGTAAAGCCTTTACCATCCTGCCCCCTCCACCATGGCAGGAAGGAAGCCCACATAAATGTTATTAGGATCCCCCGAGGCTCTGTGAGCTACAAAGCTCCCCCACACTCCCTGCCAGCTGACCCACCGCCCCGCATACCCCCAGGATTCCCAGACCTGTTCTAAGCCGCATTGTTACTGTGCTTGCTGGTGTTATTGCTAATCCTCAGACTGTGTGCTTTCCCCCTGGAGGAAAAGTCGCATTACATGCTGAGGCTGCAATGCTGAATGTTCTGGAAGGAATTGCAAATAATCACAAGAACAAGCAGGGGGTTGTAGATGAGGCTGGAGGTGGGCAGAGACCCCTTTTCCCTTGAGAAATTATTCTTTTTTTTCCAAAGTCCTTGGCTGGTGAGGCTTGAGTCTGTGGGAATGGGATGACTTCAGGGCAGGGGAGGACTGAGGAAACCGGTGGAAGTTGAGGGAGGCCAGACCCCTAGCAGGTCAGCTTGTACACTTCTCTATATGTTGTAGGAAAGGGGTTATACATCTCTCAGGTAGTGTGTGTCGGTGGGAGAGATGGGTAGGCCTGTAGCCTAAGAAATAATGAGTTAAAAGAATCATTCAGTGAGTAAAGAGAAATATCAGGAATCAAATTGCAGGGAAGATTTCAAGTCATCATAAAGGGTTTTTCAAATATATTCACTGCTAAGAGCTACAGATGTCAGGAGAGAAAATTGGTTCACTTACCAATAATAGTTGCAAGGCTGGGGGAGTAAAATGCAGTCCTGGAAAGTGCTTAACCAGGCTCCCCAATAATACTTCTCCCTGTGGGGGGGGGTGCTGGCTGTGAGGGTGGGGGGGTCAGGCTTATGACAGGGGTGGGAGGAGGGGGTGTGGCATGTTCCTGGAAAGAGGCAGCTTGGAAGAAACAGAAAGGACATAGTGACCCCAACACCCAGCTCCACTGTGACATCCCCTTCCCTCCCCAGCCACCAGCTCTCTGAATTAGGGACAGCTGCCAGCTGTGGCCTTTGATGGTTTATGACAAGCAGAAGACTATGCCGTGTGAGGCAGGGTGGAGGCACTTGGAGAGCTATGGTAGCATCTCTGAGCTTAACTACCTAAGGAGATGAAGCCAAGGAGGGAGATGAAGCCTTCTACCTCTGCCACCCAAGGGCTGGGATTAAAGGTGTGTGCACCGTGCCTGACTGGAGGCCGTCATTCTTGCATATCAAGCCAGCTCCCCAGACCCTGAAACATTTAAAATGTCGATGAGGGTGGCAATCATGAATTTATTTATTTATTAGGGGATGAGAGGTGTGGCTGGTCACCAAGGTGTCAAAGCTTCAGAAGTCCTTCAATCTCTTCCCAAATGCTGCCTTTTCTTCCAAGATCCCTTCAGGCTGCTGGCAGACTCCAACATCACCTGCAGAGGGAATAGCCTAGGCAGGGGGTTAGAGCTGATTTAAATGCCTCAGAGTTCACACATAGTGTTATTAACCGTTTTTGTAAAATCCATCTGACTTGAATATGACTTTTATGCCAGTTCTCTAAGACAGCCCTAGTTCCCACCAGGTAGGGTGCTGAGGACCAGGGAACCAGGCATGCAGGGAGTTACCTGACACAGCCTGGGGGCCTTTATCTTTTTGTTGCTGTGGTGGTGGTTTGTCTGTGTGTTTCAAGGTAAGGGTCTCACTCTAGCCCAGGCTGACCTGGAATCCACTATGTAGTCTTAGGGTGGTCTCGAATTCACAGCGATCCTCTTACCTCTGCCTCCTGAGTGCTGGGATTAAAGGTGTGCACATAACACATAATAAGCATGCTTGTCTTTTGCTCCAGGGGAGGCAAGGGTTTTTTTTTTCTTCTTAAATTGGATTGTGATATATTTTTGCCCACCGAGTTGCCCTGTAAATACCTACGTTTATGCCCATATATTAATGCTACTCTCAGTTTTGGTTCGAGAAGCCTCTTTTCAGATGGCAGTGACCACTGGGGTGACTCCAAACTCACCGAAGTGCTGAGAAGTGACAGTGGAAGATGCAGCAATAAATGAGACATATCTCTGTCACACCCTCCAAGGTTCAGGGACCATTGCGCAAGAGGTGGCAGAAAGATTATAAGAGCCAAAGGAAGGGGAGGAACGCTTACATACTGTCTTCCAGACACAGAGTGGCCTTGATATTCAGGACCTCACAGTGGCTGATGCTCCCTATACAAGACCTGCAGAATAGGGGCTGGAGAGATGGCTCAGCAGTTAAGGCACTTGCCTCCAGTGCCTAAGGCCCTGGGTTCAGTTCCCCAGGACCCACATAAGCCAGACCCACAAGGTGGTGGCCCTGGTATTCTCTCTCTCTCTCTCCCTCCCTCTCTCTCTTTGTATCTCTCTGCTTGAAAAACGAATAAATAAAATATTTTTTAAAAAACCTGCAGAATAGGAGAAAGACTAGCTGGAAAGAAGAAGGGATTTAGTGGCGGAGGGTTTGGGAGGGTTTTGACGAGGATTATGATCACGGTATATTGTGTTTATGTGCGAAAGTTGCTCATGAAAGGCCTTAAAATTGTCCAGCGCTTAGGAGGCAAAGGTCAGGAGGATCGCTGTGAGTTTGAGGCCAGTCTGGAATTAAAGAATGAGTTCTAGGTCAGCCTGGGCTAGCGTGAGAACATACCTCAGAAAAAAACAAAAACACTGGATCGTGAGAATGTCTGGCTTCTGCTACAGAAGGAGACACGTCTAGTGTTCTAGGCTGATTGCTGTTTAGACATTCTTCACTTTTCATATTAGCATATATCCATTGTAGAAAATAATGGGTCTCATTATGACATTTTCATTCGTGTGTATCAGGTATTATGATCAATTTCATGCTTACAGGGATCTTACCTGCTGAGCCATCTCCCCAGCCCCAGTCATCTTATGTTTCTAAAATCTAGATTTCGCCAGATATGGTGGTACACACCTATAATCCCAGTACTCAGGAGGAAGAGGTTGAAGGATCACTGGGAGTTCCAGGCCAGAGTGAGTTTCAGGTCATTCTGGGCTAGAATGAGACGCTACATCAAAAAAAAAAATCTAGATTTTTTTTTTCCATATAAGAAAACAGATCTATTTGTCTTTCTGTCTAGCTTTTCTGACTTCCCATGCTGGTCTCCATTTCTACCCATATTCCTGTAAGTGACATGATTTGGATTCTTCTTTATGGCTGAACAAAACTCATGCACCATGGTATATTATGTTTACCCAGTTTATAACAGTTTCTGTTATAAACTGATTCCACAATGTGGCTACGGTGAGTAGTGCTATAATGAATGTGAGTTTTATAAAGCATTGCTGAAAAGATATAACAAAGTATACAGAAATTCAAGAGGCCCCTGGAAAATATTTTTCCATCATGAACAAACCCTGAAGTGCATTTATATGTGGGGACAGGGAGGAGGGAAATGGGGGTACCATCACAAGTCTTCCTCATACAATGTATCTAATTATTTACAATAAATAAGTTAAAAAATATTTCTACTCTTCACGTTCATCTTGTTTTTCAGTTCTCTGTGTGGGCCAGGACTGAGGTTTCAGTGCTCGCCATGAGAAAATGGAGTCTTGGTTTAAAAAGCCACCTGTCTCTATGTATTTGTTACTTCTCTTGTGGCTTGGCTAGAAGAAACTTCCAGAGAAAGAATTCATTTCAGCTCACGGTTTGAGAGGATTGAGTCCATCGTGGTGGAGAGGACATGGAACTGGAACTCATATCCTGATGCAACAGGAGGCAGAGGAAGAGGACTGATTCTCTGTGCTCAGCTCAGTGTTTCCTTTTTATTCTGTCTGGGACCCCACCCCAAGGGATGGTGTCACCCACATTCGAGGTGGGTTTTCCTGTCTCAGTTCATCCCCTCTGGAAGTGCCCTCACCAACACCCCAAGTGTTTGGTGATTCCAAACAGAAGTTGACAATGAAATTTCACCACCACAAGTCAACCCCTGGTCAATTTAATACCCAGACCCATTACTTGCTCTGTGTGTGTGTGTGTGTGTGTGTGTGTGTGTGTGTGGTGTAGTGTGATGTATGCATGTGTGTTAAGCTACATAGCCTATGCACATGTGTGAGGATGACAGAGGAGAATGTTAGGTGGCCTTCCCTTGTCACTCATTCACATATTTGTTTCCTTGAGATGGGGTTTCTCCCTCAACCCAGAACGACTGTCCATCAGCAAGCCAGAGAAATTCTCCATCTCCTCCCAACCCTACAATCCCCTGACTAAAGTGGGGTTAAACTCCTCAATGGTCACACTCAGCCTTGTTGTTGTTGTTGTTAGGTGGGGTCTCACTCTAGCCCAGGCTGACCTGGAGGCTGACCTCGAACTCACAGCGATCCTCCTACCTTTGCCTCCCAAGTGCTGGAATTAAAAGCATATGCCACCACACCTGGCCACACTCAGCTTTTTACACGCATTCTGGGAGGTTCATTTTGGAGGTCTCCAGCCCTAGGTGCTCTCATGCTTAAATAGCACACATTCCTAACTGCTGAGCGATGTCCCCAGCCCCAAATCCATCACTTCCAAATCTCCACCCACTACACATCACTTGTTCCCCTGGTGTGCCATTCTGCCTGACCCCGGCTCTCCCTGTGCTTGTGAAGAAAAGACAGTCTCTGGAAGCAGTATGACTGTGCGTCAGGGGATGTGTGTGTGTGTGTGTGTGTGTGTGTGTGTGTGTGTGTGTGTGTGTGGTGTGTATATGCCTCAGCAGGCCTCAGGCCTTTTCCTGGGCCTCCTGCCTCCTCTGCCTTTTTCAGGTTGGTAATTAAAAGTATCAAAGCTGAGTAGGGCTGTCTCATTACATGTCCTGTTTATGTGACTCTAATGTGCTTAGAGATGATTTGAAGGGCTGGGAAATCAGCTGCCGGAGTCCCTCCACATCCAGCCTGGCGCTGGCAGGCCCGAGATAAGAGGATCAGGACCCAGCTCTGGAGGAGGCTGAACGTAAACCAATAACGTGTTAATGTGGGTGAGGAATTAAAAACAGCAGAGATGGTGCACATTTCTCTTGATTCATTAGCTCTTCTAGTTAATTCTGCTGTTTGTAGAGACAAATCATGAGTCTTAATAGAGGAGCAATTTCCTACTGACCACCATGGTGCTGAACCAGGGCACTTGGCCTTTGTCACTCCCTAGAATCTAGCAAGGGCCATGTTAAGTGAGACTCCATGTGGGGGGACTATACTTCCTATATTCCTGGTCTCTCTCTCTCTCTCTCTCTCTCTCTCTCTCTCTCTCTCTCTCTCTCTTTCTCAACATATGGGGCCACAGATGGGAAGGAGGGGTCAGAACATCCCTTTAAGAATGTTGGTAATTTGGGGACTGGAGAGATGGCTCAATAGTTAAAGGGACATAGTTAAATAGTTAAAGGCATTAAGGAGGCAGAGATGGACAGATCCCTGGAACTTGATGCCCAGTTGGTCTGGTCTACTTGATGAGTTCCTGGTGTCCCTGAAGTTTCTTTGTCGTGGCAAGAGACCTTGGCACACCCATTCTTTCCCTGATCCCTTCCTGCAAATAAATAATGATATATATCCTTTATATATATGGTATAGGATATATGATATATGCAGATATGATATATATATTATTTATATATTATTTATATATATGACATACGGCAGTTTCTTCTCTCTCAATAAAGTTGGACAACACCTAGGAATGATACCTGAGGTTGCCCTCTGACCTCCGCACCTGTGTGTTCGTGCACATGTGTATACGCACACACACACACACACACACACACACACACACACACACACGTGCACACACAGTTCTAGGTTTAAAAACTCTAGGCTTGAATTTAAAATTCTCCAATGCTCTCTGAACATAAACAATGTACGCCCAGGGACCAGATTCTGTCTGTGGATGTGTCAATTAGAATTAGATTTAGCCGGCAGTAAGCAAAAACAAACAAACAAAAAAATAGCAGTGGTTTAAATCAGACAGAACCTTTCTCTCTCTCTCTCTCTCTCTCTCTCTCTCTCTCTCTCTCTCTCTTGCTCTCTCTGAAGAAATGCAGAAATAGTTACTTCTGGATCACTCAAGTGTTACCTGGCGCTCATGGCCTCTCTAGCTCATGCTCCCACCCCTTGTGGGCTCCGTTCCCAGGATTACTTCTTCTTCTGCTGTGGCTACAGGAACCCCATCCATTATGTCTGCATCCCAGCCAGCAGGACAAGGGAAGAAAGGAGCAGGCTCCCTTCCTGGCAGTGACATTTTTCACAAATTGGATTGTTTATTTCTGCTCTTCTCTCTTTAGCCAAAAACTTGATCAAAAAGTGTGTGTTTCTATGGGATGATGGCTGACATCCTGGCAAGAGATGAACCACCCCTGGCCTATCATCTAGGCCCCAAATGAAATCTATGAGAAAGTGGTGAGATAAACAAGAGACCTACCTCCACAGCAAGTGAGATAACCCATGAAAGGTCAATGGAGACAGACACCGATGATATCCAACACAACCCAAAGCAGAAGTCCAGAGACACTTAAGATCTCAACAATAAAGCAGACTTAAAACTCACTCACCATAACTCAGGGATCTGAGCAGAAGAGGGGGCAGAAAGAATGTAAGAGCCATGGTGGGGAAGAATATCCAGAGACATATATATTTGAGAGCGAGAGAGAGATGGACAGAGAGACAGAGAGGCAGAGAAAGAGTAAGTATGGGTATGCCAGGGCCCCCTGCCTTGCAATCGAACCCCAGATGCATGTGTCCCTTTGTGCATCTGGCTTTATGTGGGTACTGGGGAATCCAACCTAGGACATCAGACATTGCAAACAAGCACCTTTGACTTCTGAGCCATCTCTCCAGCTCAAACCCAGGGTCTTTTAAGTGAGCCAGACTGGGCACTGGAATGGTGGCATTTCCTTTTCTTCTTCTGATGAGCTCTGACAGCGATCAGACTGGCATGAGTTCTTGCATTCATCTAGCAATCACATACTGGGTACCAACTGAGCTGGTTCCTGAGCTGGGGAATGAATGTCACCGAGAGGATTGGAACATGGATGATACCCTCAGTGGTCTCACGGAAAGCTGGAGCCCATGATGGAAGTACATGAAAGCTGCCCTTGAAGATCTCTTCAATCTGAGTGCTTGGTATAGATTGTGGTGCTTAGGCTGTCTTACTTAGTTTCTGGTTGGTTTGACCAATGGGAAACTTGGCAGGAAACAGGAGAGAGGGTGGGGGGTACATCTTCCTGTTCCCTCCTTGCTTTATCCAATAGTCTCCAGAAACTTCTTCCTGGTGCTGAATGTCACCTCCTCTAGGCATGGTTTCCCCTTCCCTATCCTTAGACCACAGGTATAATAAGCTATCTGTCACCAGAACCTGGGATCTTCATACTTTGGTGGTTTCCTCAGTGAAGACCATCCTCTGGAAACGTTTTCAGCAAAGTCTCCTCATTGGGAACAGGTAAAGAGGGGGAAAGGGGGACAGCTACGATCCTAGCTTTATCTGGAAATGAGTGAGAGGTTCCCTGTGCCTCGCCATAGCTGGCGTACAAAGACATTGGAAGGAAAGGTGCTTTCTCACAATCTGCTCCCTGCTGGGTACCAGCCATGACCAATCTTCACCATCGCTTTCTCTTCCTCTCTTCTTCTTGTTCCTTCTTTCACCACCTCCTTCTCCCTTTTCTCTCCTCTTCTTCCTCCTCTCTTCCTCTCTGTTGCGATGGCTCACATACATCATGGTTACAAAATCTCACGTGTGGAAGGCTTGGTCCTAGGGAACAGTAATTGGATTGTGAGAACACTAACTCCCACGGGAAAGCTCTGTCGACCAGATCTCAGCTAAATGGACTCTAAGGCATAATTGAAGGCAAGTGGCTCACAGGGGTGTACCTGTCACAGGTATATCTTGTCCCTGGCTCCTTTCCTCTTTCTGTTTCCCAGTCACCAGCAGCTTTGATCCACCCCTCCCCTCATGATGTTCTACATCGACACAAGCTCATGTGACCTTGGATCGAAACCTCTGGAACTACAAGTCAATATTAATCTAGCCTCCTTCAAGTTGATTTTCTCAGGTATTTGGTCACAGTGATGAAAATCTGATTGGCATAATGGTCATCATGATAACTATACTAAGTACCTTTCCATCACTATGACCAAATACCTAACAAAACAACTTAAGGAAGGAAGGAGGGAGGGAGTGAGGGAGGGAAGGAAGGAAGGAGGGAGGGAAGGAAGGAAGGAGGGATGGAAGGAAGGAAGGAGGGAGGGAAGGAAGGAGGGAGGGAGGGAAGGAAGGAGGGAGGGAGGAAGGGAAGGAAGGAAGGAGGGAGGGAAGGAAAGGAAAGAAGGAAGGAGGGAGGGAAGGAATCAGGGAGGGAGGGAGGTAGAGAGGAAAGGAAGGAAGGAGGGAAGGAAGGAAGGGCTTCTTTTGACACACAGTTCTGAGGGATATAGCCTATCATCACAGGGAAGGCATGACGGCAGACACAGAGAGATGTGATGCCAGTGCAAATCCGGCTTTAGCCTCTGTCTTGAATTCCATCTGACCCCCCAGTCTTGGGGATGACACCACCCACTTCAGGGTAGGTCTTCCCTCCTCAGTTATTCTCTGGATATGCCTCACAGACATATCCAGAAGTGTGTCTCTGAGGCTCCCTGAGGACAGGCCATGTTTCTCCTCAGACTGGGGCTCCCTGAGGACAGGTCAGTGTCTCAGTAAGCTTGGACGATCACTTGGATAGGGATGAGTCTTTCCTATTTAACAGAATTTCCTAATGTCTGCATTGCTTTTTCTAACCATACTGAAATATTCCCTTTTAACTAACAACTTCATATTTAAACTGAGGCTTTCTTGTGCTAAACCACACCTTCCCATTTCTTTCTTTTTTGAAAAAATATCTATATTTGCAAGGAGAGAGCGAGAGCGAGAGCAAGCGAGCGAGCGAGCGAGAGAGAGAGAGAGAGAGAGAGAGAGAGAGAGAGAGAGAGAGAGAGAGAGAATGGGTGCACCAGGGCCTCCAGCCACTGCAGATGAACTCCAGATGCATGCGCCACTTTGTGCATCTGGCTTTACATGGGTGCTGGGGAACTGAACCTTGGTGGTTAGGCTTTGCAGGCAAGCGTCTTAACTGCTGAGCAATCTCATCCTTCAGTCTCTCACCTTCCCATTTCTATATTGAGCCTAATGATGTTTTCCTTCTAGTACTACTGTGTGCGACCATTACTCCAAAACCCCCCTGTCCTCTTGGACTCTCATTTTAAGAGGTAGACTCCCATTCACCCTTCCCAAATGGGGATTGCCCATAAGACAAGCTGCAGTAAGGCTTCCAAGATTAGGTAATAAGACAAGGAGATGGCTCAGCAGTTAAAGGCACTAGCCTGGAAATCCGTAACCTCGGGTTCAATTTCCCAGCACCCATGCAAAGGTGGACACAAAGTGGTCCATGTCTGAGATTCCATCACACCTATGGCAAGGGGAAGCAGACCAGAAGAATTTGGAAGCTCTCAGGCTGGGCACACACTGTAGCAAAAATAATAAGCAAGTGTCATCTCAAAAAGAAGGTGGAAGAATTCAAACATCCCAAGGTTTTCCTCTGACCTGTGATGGTTAAGTTTTATTGTCAACTGGGTCTGTTTAGTAATCTGGGGTGGGTCTCTGAGGTTGTTTACAGGAAGGCAGCCCTCTCAGTAGGGGGCAGGATGTAAAAAGGCTCAGAGAAGCTAGAAATGAATTTCCTTCCTGGGAGGGCAGTGCAGGAGGAAATTCCAGAGAATCAGGAAGCCAACAAGTCTGGGATAGGATTGAAAAACCTCTATCCTAAGGCTATATAAGGCTATATAAGGGGGAGAAAATCTCTCTCTTCCCCCTGCCTGTTTGCTGGTGTGTGTGTGTGTGTGCGTGTGTGTGCGTGTGTGTGTGTGTGTGTGTGTGTGTGTGTGTGTGCGCACACTCACATGTGTTGCCGGTGATGGGTTTCTCTCTCTGCTTGGACCTGTGAACGTGGGGGCCAACTTCTTTTGCCTTTATGGAACTTCCCCCTGGATCTGTAGTTTCAATAAATTCTTTCTTCCCATAAATTGTGCCTGGTTTGGAGGTTCATCCCAGCTGCATGTGGCTGACTAAAACACCTCCACACATATATTGTGGTATATTGTGGTGCACACACCCTCTGCATGCATACATACACACACAAATAATAATAATAATAATAATAATAATAATAATAATAATAATAATAATAATAAAAGGTACAGCTTCCTTCCAACTGTCTTTTTAAAGACTCTTCTTGATCGCTATCTTTCCCTCTTCTCATCTCCCTCTCTTTTACTTCCTCTTGGAACCCAGATACCTGGATATGAGGAAACCACAGCACACGAGCAATACTCAGACTGTCCCCACAGTATTGAACCCTGTGAGGTTCCATGAGAGTCAGCCTTGACCACCAGGCAGAGAAACTTGAGCCAGAAACGTCCTTCCCTAATTCCCTTTCTCCACACTGAGCTCAGTCAACCCCCAGATTCACGGGGAAAGAAAACAATCATAATTATTGTTGGGAGCTACTGTTGCAGGGTTTGTCAGACAGCAGTAGATAGATATCAGAGACAGGGTTCAATGAGATCATTTTCAAGAAGATGCCCGGGACCATGCCTGGCCTGTGGTCAGTGTTCCATAAGATGATTGTTCTGCTCTAGTCTCTGAAGGATGGGTGCACACAGGCTGTCTGGAAACCCTCTTTGCATACATACTCAGTGGAAGAAGTCTGAACAAGGAATGTGGGGAGTGTCCAAGAAAGACCAAAGTGGTCTTAGCTTACTGTCAACTCAGCATTCCTGACCAGCCTCTTCTCTAACCCTCACAGCGCCACTCGAAGATGGATTTCATCCTATTTCATGGAAGATAGAGGCTCTGATCCCAGAGAGGTGAGTGTGAGAGCCGCTGGATGACATTTCAGTCTCCCATTGCCCAGCCCCCCTCTCTCTCTCCCTCTCTCTCTTTCTTTCTCCCAGTCCATCAAGGAACAATTGATTAGTGAGAGCCCCAAGGTGCTAATCAGCTCTGCACAGCAGGAAACCCTTTTGATGCCTCTCCCGAAATCGCCTTAGTTTGTTGGAGACCAACAATGTCCATCAATTTCTTTCTTTTAATAAATCTCCTGAGGCCTAGTAGCTCTTGCTGAGCTCTAAGCTGCACCCATTGAGGTTCAGTTTCCCATATTCAAACCCTCTGCTTACAGATCAGGCCCTAGTCTGCTTCTCCTGGGCAGGGGGCTTCTTCTTGGGGCAGGGCAGGGATACCTGAGAAGTCACTAGAACACTTCTGTGAATTGATTCTTCAGGGGGAGTGAGAGGAACTACCTCGGCTGAGATCTAGTATAGCTGCCTTACCAAAATCTCAAGAAATGATTAGAAAAATATCTTCAAGATGTGTTTGGTTGAAGGGTCAACAAAAGATTGGGAAACACCCCTCTGGGTCCCTTGCCCCACAAAGATCAGGAGGTATAGCGCTCGTTTCTTGAAATGAAGGTAAGGGGTCCCAGGAGTTGAGGGCTTTGGGGGGTGAGTGATAATTCTGGTCTAGTCCCCAGTGGCCTATGGGAAGGGCCAGGTCATCCCCGATGCTAGTTTACAGGCAGGAATTCCTCTCAGAACTTGTTTCTCATGCTGGATACATAAAGGAGTGTTTTCTTTAGAAAATAAACTCTGATCGATTATTTATTCTGCTGGAAATAAATAGATCTGGTCGCCGGGGCCTGAGAGTAATGGAAACCTTGGGCTGTGGCTGTGCATTGAATCTCTCTTCCCTCCCTGGTGACACCACGGCCAGCGCCTCTGTGTGTGTGTCTCTCTCTCTCTCTCTCTCTCTCTCTCTCTCTCTCTCTCTCTCTCTCTCTCTCTCTCTCTGTGTGTGTGTGTGTGTGTGTGTGTGTAGTGTGGTGAGAAGATCCACCTGACACCCAGCTCCAATTCATGGAGAAATAGCTGGAATTACTGTCTCCACTTAGGCTTAAGTTGTCCCCAAAGCTGTCAGCCCTGAAAAGGCAGAAAAGGTTACAAATCTAAGGTCAAGGGCATCCAAATTCCTGATTCCTGAGAGCATCTATTGATATTTTAGTGGCTATGTCTCTTATTAATCAGTACTGTTTTTTTCTGCCTTGTCTTCTTCATTAAAAATATTTTTATTCATGAGAGAGAGAGAGAGAGAGAGAGAGAGAATGAATATTCCAAAGCCTCCTACCACTGCAAACAAACTCCAGATGCATGAGCCACTTTGCACATTTGGCTTTATGCAGATATTTTGGAATTGAAGCCAGGCTGTCAGGCTTTGCAATCAAGTGCCTACAACCACTGAGCATTCTCCCCAGCCTGTCTTTCTCATTTTGAAATTTCTCTTTGTTCCCATTTGTTCATTCTTTGGCTCCTGTTCACCTTGTTCTTCAAACTTGCTGAGGAGAAATTTCACTATTACATGAGAGAGGACCAAGTGCCTTCCTTCGAGTTTTCTTTTGGCTTGGTCCAATTTTCTAATTAAGAATCATCTTTGCTCATTTAACAGAAACACATGCAGCACACTTCCCCCCTCCCCCCTTTGTTTCATGGTTTGGGTCCTTTGGCTTTGATTTGCAATGACCTGTCCTTTGCTTTTGGGCTAAACTCTGGGAGTGTGGACCAGGTGCTTATCTCTCAGCCTCAACCTCTCCACTCTTGACGTCTCCATGACTGGACACGCCATGCATGCATACATGTGTACACATCCTTGTGTGGTATATACATCGCCACACCATTGGGTCATGTTCTAGGTTCTGGGGGACATGAGTCACAAGGACAGACAAGGACACACTCCTACAGATGGTGACCTCAGAACTCTCCTTGCACACTATCTTCTGGGCTCACACTTTCCTTGGAAGAGAAGGATAGTATTGGCCAGCCCTTCTGGAGATCTGGGCCATGAGGTGAGTTCATTCAAATGGATGCCACTGCCCTCGGGCAAAGAGTTGCTACTACACAGACCTGAGAGGTTCTTCACCAGGGTAGGACTCTGTGGAACCCTTGCCCACTCAACTCCTTCTCCCCTTGTAGAAGTGACCAGAACTGACAAATCCTGCTGAGATGCATACCCAGGATCTCTCCCATGGGCGCTCAAGGAGGTGTGAGGGCGAATATTAATTGCAGCTTTTTCCTGTGATAGAAACAAATAGAGAAAATAAAAATATTCACCTATCCAGGCAAAAACAAGTCAGAAGCAGAGCTACATGGATCTGCATGAATACACCTCAGACAGGCAATGGTGAATAAAGGAAAACCCGTAGCTCAGGATGCAATGAATAAAGATGCCATCTTTAAGAAACAAAAAAACCCTGCAAGTGAATATTACATGCTGTTTAGGGAGGCATTCATTCTGGCAAGAGGTTGAAAACCTGTATAGAAATGGATATAACACATGGTGGATTTGGGGCTTCGAGTGACACAATAATGTTTTGTTTTGTAAGCCGCTTGGTGGGTACATAATGTTCATTATATTATTAATAGTATTTTTTATATCTGAAGTATTTTAAAAGATACAACATGGAAAGCGAAGCTGAGAGATGGATTTATCTAGAACCTCTTCAGAGGCAGTGTTGGGCTGAGAGAGAGCCTTTGGTCTTCATCTGATTTGTCTTCAAGTTGCTGGAAAGTTTTGTGGGTTTTTTTTTTCCTTTTTCAGATAAGCACCTTCCACTTAGAGAAAATGACTGGAATTCCTTTCAAAATATGTCAGCGATTGTCTGCAGCTGAGACAGCTGCCTTTGTTCACACACATCTTCACTTTGGTTTACTCTGTGTGGCTCAGAGGATGCTGATGGCTGGGGGCACTCCTGCCTTCTCCTTGTTTTTCTGTAATGTGTGGACGTAGGTATGTGTTCAGATGACACATGAGTGCAATCTTTCCCAGTGGCGAACCAGTGAAAGGAGGTGGGACTGCT
The DNA here is from genome assembly GCA_004024765.1 of Zapus hudsonius. Taxonomy (NCBI): domain Eukaryota; kingdom Metazoa; phylum Chordata; class Mammalia; order Rodentia; family Dipodidae; genus Zapus; species Zapus hudsonius. Next base: position 1,730 of record PVHP010017641.1, on the reverse strand, counting down.
TTTCTTCAAAACTGAGCCCACCCAGGTTTCCAGAGCTGAGCCTTGGTCCATTGTGAGGGGGGAGCAGAGGCCTTTGGACCCCTCCAGAGGCGCTGCACTAGAGAAGAACGATTCAGAGCTACTCTCTGCCAAGTCCTTCCCTGGTCGGTAACGCTGGTCAGTCCAACTGCACCAGCGTCTGCACTCCTCTGGGTGTCTTGGTGGCCTGATTCTGGATGTCACCTTCTAAAAGACCTGCTCTAGTGCTAGCTGCCTTAAAGGAAAGGTGGTGTTATCATCATCCTCTTGTAGTTGGGATAAAGCACTTGACCAAAAGCGTCTGATGAGAGGAAAGGTTTTATTTTGGCTTATAGTCTCGAGGGGAAGCTTCGGGATGGCAAGGGAAAAAAATGGTAGAGCAGAGGCTGGACGTCACTTCTGCCATGGCAGATGGAAAAAAACAGCGAGAGAGAGAGAAAGAGAGAGAGAGAGAGCAAGAGGGGAACTGGCTATGACACCCCAAAGCCCACCCCAGGAACACACCTCCTCCAGCCAGTCTCCACCTCTCAAATCGCCACCAGCTGGGGACTAGGCATTCAAACCACACGAGTTTCTGGAGGACACCTGATTCAAACAGGACTAGGGTAGTATCCAGATATCATGGGGCTCTGTCTTCCTAGTCCCCCCAGAGTGGCCTCAAAGTCAATGATTCTATGCAGTCTGTCAGTGAGCAGGGGTGCGGTGAGCAGGAGAGACATCCCAGCAGCCCCAACCAGCGCAGGATCCATCCTGCTTCTTGTAGGACTCATCCTCACTATCTCCCCCTCACTGTCAACAGCAGCAATCCATCTTCCATGGCTGCTTCCTTTTGTGTTCTCAGCGAGAATAAAATCCGGCAAAATGGCAGGAAAAAGTGCTTGCACGGGGCTTTTTGGTAAAACTCAATTAAAGTGGGGAATTGGGCTTGAAAATGAGCCACTGTGTACACGCCTCTGCTCAGAATGTTTCTCCTCTTTCTACACACAATTGAACGTGTTCACGGGAGAGACCGAGCTTGAAATGGGATGGTAAGTAAAGCCCTGGCCACTGGTCACCTCACACTCATTGTCCCCACGCTCCTGTGATGGGAAGGGTGTGGTAGCTGCTTTTACATCATTGACATGGAAGAGCTGGGCAGAAACTGAAAAGGAGGGATTGTTTCTTTTGGGGCATGTGTGTGTGTGAATATGTTCATGCTTGTGAGTGTGTCACGGTGCATGTGTGGAGATGAGACGGAAACCTTGGGTGTTGGTCTTCAACTTCCACTTTGTTCAAGACAAGGACTCTTGTGTTGCTGTTTATTGTTCTGGATGCCAGGCTATGTGAGACCCTGCTGAGGGGCATGGAGGATGTAGGATTTTGCTGAGTCTGGCAGGCTTCTAGGACTGTCTCCTCCTTATAAGGAAGTTGAGGCAAAGTCTGAGGGCCCCTATAAATCTTAGCAATCCTGAACATTCCAGCCCCCAGGTAGGCCACAGCTGTCCCCTGAGACAAGCAGGCAATTCAAGGCCTAAACTTAGTCCAGCTACAATAACATACCTAAGCAATAAGGTTACATTTCCTCTACTGACATCACAATTCTATACATGTCCATGTATAGTCACATAGCCCCCTCAATCTATCTATGCAAAATAGGTATCCAAAGAATACTGGCCCCTGCCAATCTCCTTGCTTCCTATGCTTCTACCTCTGACTTTCCTCTATATAAGCAA
>PVHP010017640.1:0-34269 GCA_004024765.1 Zapus hudsonius | reverse complement strand
TCCCAGTGCTTACAGGAGCCACAGTGGCAGACAATAAGAAATACCCTATCTCACAGACAGCCCACGAAGGAGGATATACAACTGATCAGGGATGGGGGGGGGAATTGGGGAAGTCGGGATAACAATGCATGGTTTGCCCACTAAATAATGTAACTCATTATGGACAATAAATATTAAAAAAAAAAAAAGAAATACCCTATCTCAAACAAGGTAGAAAGCAGTGACAGATACCTTGAGGTTACCCTCTGACCTCTACACATGAACCTTGGCACATATTCGCCCATACATACAAAGGCATACACATGTGTAAATATAAACAAAAAATCCTAAACCCATTAGGACTTATATTTTAATCATCTCTAGATTATTTTCAATACACATTAAATACTACATAGTCATTACATTGCATTATATTTTAACATATTTATTGTCAATAATTAATAATATGCATGAGCATATCTTGTGGTGTTACCCCCATTTCCCTCCTCCCTGTCCCCAACCTACTGGGGACCTTCCTCAGTGGGCATACTGGATCAGTCCATGGAATAGGAGGTTATGAATTGTAAAAGAGATAGCACGATTTTTTTTCTTTGTGTGTTGTTGCTGAGGGGGGCAATGTCACTGTCCCCAACCATGGTTCTGACAATCATTCAGCCCCCTATTCTGCTCAGTTCCCTGAGTCATGATGAGTTTTAAGTTTGCTTTATTGTTGAGATCTTAAGAGTCTCTGGACTTCTGCTTTGGATTGTGTTGGGTATTGTTGGTGTCTCCATGTCCTTTCATGGGTTATCTGACTTGCTGTGGTAATAAGTCTCTTGTTTAACTCACCACTTTCTCATAGGTTTCATTTGGGCCCTACATGATAGGTGGTTCATCTCCTGCCTGAGTGTCAGCCATCATCCCATATCTTGTTGGTGGGATTGGGTTGTCCACAGTTCTCTCTGCCTTCTGAAAAATACAAACAGAATCTCTATTGGAGAGTGAGATCAGTATAGGTTAAATGAGACAAACATTGTTTATTTGGTGAGCATCTAATGGGTGTGGTGTCTGTGTAGATCTCTGGTTAGTGGGAGTTTCCTCTTGGAGCCTGAGGTTCCTGGTCACCATAAGATATTGACTTGGATCCCAGTTCCAGTTAAGGGTTCCTTGCCCCTGAGTGGATCTGTATTGGTTAGGGTTCTCTAGAGGAAACAGAATTGAATGAATGGATTATAATAAAAAGGAATTTATTAGGATAGCTTATGACAGTCCAACAATTGCAGTCCACAGGCCCTCTGGTGAAGAAACCAATAGCTGTTCAGTCCACGTGGCTGGATGTCTCAGCAGTCCCAATCCAGCCCAGAAGGCCTGAAGGCTCCCTGGGGTACAGCTGCTCTTCAGTCCACAATGTGAGGCAGAGGAAACTGGGTTCTGATGTCCAGGAAGGGTAGGATAGCAGGATGTAAATGCAAGTCAGGAACAAGCACCAGCAGCAGGGGGAGGAAAGAAGAGGGTTTCCTTCCCCTCAAGCTTCCTTATATTTATTCCCCTTTGAGGGCCCACCCACTGGGGGAAGGACTTACTCTGGACTCCTCCCTTCTCCAAAATCCCAAAAGAATTTTTGTCAATCCTTCCTGCAGGCAAGCTCAGAGACCTGCCCAAGATTACTATGGATTATTACATAGATCAAGTTGACAAATAAACTTAACCATCACAGGATGTCTTAGCCAATCAGTAAGCTGTTGAATAACATCCTAGGTTTAATGCCACTATTGCACAGATGAGCACTTCTTGGTTTTCCGGTCTCTTCCAGATATGTGTGTATTCAACATTCTCGGAGCATCATTCTGTGTTGTATATCAGTGACCTCTGCTTTCTTGGGATGTCATTGACCAATTTCCCCTAGTGGCTAATGTAACATATTGCAGCACTGTACATGTTACCATCTGGGAGCTGGTTACCCTTCTGGATCAAGCAGGGACTCTTGGTGTTGTGTAAAAACTATCTGCTTCATCTTTAGCAATAGAGCCTTACCTTTGGGTCTCGTGGGTCTCTTTGATCAACAGCTCAGTGTGGGAATTAACCAATGATTGGGACAGGGAGTTAGAGGCCATAGCAATTTTTCTTAGGGTTAGGCTTCCTCCAACTCTCTTCATGGCCCCTCTTACCAGGTAATGCCCACATCTTCCTTAAGAGCTTAATTTATGAAGTTAGGATTTTATGGTATTGATTAATTATTGGTTTAGTTTATTGTATAAGTCCCTCCCACTCTCCACCTCCCTCCCCACAAATTATTTTCATTCCCTTTGACATTCTCAGTTCACCTGTCAGATAGGATTTGCTTGCTGTTTAAGCTTAGCCTGGTTAGGAACCGCATATGTGGGCGAATGTGCCATATTTCTCTCTCTGTTCTTGTGTGACTTCACTAACTATGATCTGCTCCAAGTCCATCCATTTTTCTTTAAATTTCATCATATCATTTTCCTTTCAGCTGCTTTGAATTCTATAATGTAAATGTGCCACAACTTTGATATCCATTCATCCAGTGATGGGCATCTGGGTTAATTTTAATTCTTATCTATTAAGAATTGAGCTGCTATAAACACGGTTGAGCAAATGTCTCTATTCTGAGGTGAGGAATCTTGAGGATAGATGCCCACTAGAGGGATAGCTGGGTCTGTTGGTAGCTCTATATGCATCATTTTCAGGAGCTTCCACACTGCTTTCCATAGTGGTTGCACAAGTTTGCAATCCCACCAGAAGTAAATGAGGGTTCCTCCCCCCATCCTCACCAGCATCTATTGTTATTATATTTTTTTTTTAGTGCTTGCCTTTCTGACTGGAGTAAGCTGGAATATCATTGTAGTTTTGATTTGCATTTCCCTGATGATTAAGGATGATGAACTTTTTCTTAAATGAGAATTGGACATTTTTGTTTCCTCCTCTCTGAATTCTCTGTTGAGATCAATGCCCCCATTTTGTGAGAGGGCTGCTTAATTTTTTAAGTAGACCACCATCAGACTTGGAGATAATCTTTGACAGCTCTAACAAACAGAGAGGTCTAATATCCAGAACTTACAAAGAATAAATTGCATTATTTAATAAATGTGGGGGGGATCTACACATTTTCAGTACAGACAGATTTTTTTTATTATTTTCTTTCCTACACTCCTTGAGTTAACCCATGGGTATGAAAGAAACAGAAATAGAGGGTGACCTCTCCTTCACAGTCTCACAGTCAACAATTGGGTTTTACTGACTAGGTCAGGTATAGCCCATGAATGGGAACTCTGGAACTTCAAACCTAAATGACTCAGAATTGTATGTGGTGTCATTTTTTAGAAATATTCCCACTCCTATGAAATGGATTCGATTTAGGAGTAGCTATGGCATCACCCCATAGATATGTTAGTTTAAAATGCCAGGACTGGGGAGCTACGTGTCCCTTATGAATGTAGGGCTGAGTTTGCACCGTGACGTTGACTCTGAAGCTGGTTCACCACTGTACTCCCATACAAATAGAGAACCACTATTTCCATGCAATGGGCTCCTTCTGCTTATGAATCTAAGAAACTTATAGCTTAACACTCCATGAATACTACACTTAGGCTCCCTCCATCTTTTCCCCCTCCATTAACTTCACCTGGGGGGTCCTAGTCATGCTTTACTTTCTAGCCGATGCTTATAAAGTGTTTGTTTCCATCATCAGTTTAAATCCAGGGGTTTTTCTGACAGGCTTTCCAGCTACTTCTCATGATTAGAGTTCAGCCTTTCTCAGTTCTTACATCACGCTGCAAACTAGGGGCCTGATGCCTTGCTTCCTATGAATGATGTATGTACTTCCCCAAGGGGCCCAAATATGGTGAAAGAAAGGCAGAGTGCCAACGGCTTTATCTCTTCATCCATGGGGCCAAGCAGTGCTTGGCATATGGTCTTTACTTGGAAATGTATTTGGAGTTTCCTTTAGCTACTAAGAATGTTCTGCAAATAGTATTACAAGTAAGTAAAATGTCAGAGTAGACCAGCCTGGGGGGAGGGGCAATAAACAAGTTTGGGAAGGGTTAAGCAAAACCTGGAATGAGAGAAATTCAAATGAAACTTGAGTCCAGGCTGTCAGGTACTTTGTTTTTTTTTTTTTTAATATTTTATTTATTCATTTTCAAGCAGACAGAGAGAGAGAGAGAGAGAGAGAGAGAGAGAGAGAGAGAGAGAGAGAGAGCACACCAGGGCCACCACCTTGTGGGTCTGGCTTATGTGGGTCCTGGGGAATTGAACCCAGGGCCTTAGGCACTAGAGGCAAGTGCCTTAACCGCTGAGCCATCTCTCCAGCCCCAGGCTGTCAGGTACTTTGAATCAAATAGGCTGTACTTTCTCCTTGTGTACTCTCGGCCCCCCCTCACTGGGTTATTCTGTAAGCACATTTCTTTCCTGGGCTCCATATGTCAATGAGACCAGGATTATATTATAGTCCTTGCTTTCTGTTTCTTAAAATTATTAATTTGTAATATGTTGCACATTACTAACATGCATTATACATAACATAAATTTAAATTTTTTTTTGCTCTATCTTATAACCTCCGCACCTAGCCAGATGCATGACATATACAAACACCTTCACTATAATCCATCAGGCGATTTGATTTGATTAACTCTAAGTAAATTGTTTGTTACTATTAAAATTTAAATCTCAGTAGTCATTCAATCAGCATTTACTAAACTATCCATAAATGGAATTTAGAATATAAAAAAATCAGACTTTGGTTGGTAAAATCAACAGAAAATGGTCATTGAAGTATTCTATACTTAGGATTTAGTCAGGGTAAAGAATCAAATCTATATGTAGGAGTTTTTTTGTTGGTCAAAAAGTATTCTTAATATAATAGCATTAAATTATAGAGTTACCATTATTAGTCATATTTATTCATGAGAGGTAATTTGATATCTTACAAAATAAGCCAATACATGGTATAACCTCTTGCAGTCTAATTTTTCATGGATGAGCTCTTGCATACTTAATATCCTTGGAGGTTATATTTTAACATAGTCTAATTACCACTTTCCTTTTATTTCTATTTGGTTTGACACAGCCACTTTGCCTAAAATAATTTAATATTATTATGACTGAGATAGTGTTAAAACTAACCTATAACATCAATTTCCTTTTTTTCAATTTCCTTTGTTTATCCCCAAAACTCTAGTGAATTAACATACTAGAGTGTGAGAACAAATGGCCCTGAAAGGGAAATAAAAATGTATTTTTCATAATTTTTATGATTTTCAAAAATTTTTAAACATATCTAATTTGAATAGTATACATTAATACTATAAATGAGTGTCTTTTTAGTATAATTAATATGAATAAGAAAATGCTTCCTCATCCCTTTTTTCCTTCTGCTGTATCCTTGCCTATCCAACCAGGATACCAGTGTGTTGAGTGACTGATCCCAATGGCTTTGGGCGGGACTAGGAACTACATGATGAAATATCATGTGAAATAATCCAAAGAGACTGTCTAGTGCCTAGCACTGGACAAGACATCCCGATGCAGGAAGCAGGCAACATTGCAGAAGCCGTGACAGAAAGAAAATTAGTGTTCTCACTGCTCGCCAGAAAAAGTCACTATGGGGATGGTAGGCACTAGGTACCAAGAACATTAAAATCTCATCAAAGTGCTGCAAATAAGAGGCTGAGGAGAGCTAACGACTAAATGAGACATTTCTTTCATGCCATCCCAAGGCTCAAGGAAGCATTGTAGAAGAACAGGCAGAAAGAATGTAAGGACCACAGACTGCTTAGGCATACTTCGAGGCACTGTCCTCCCATCCTGACATAAGTGGTGCATTCATGCCTATAGAGTGGCTATAGGCATACCCACAATACCAGCACAGTTCAGAGTCAATCAACATTTTGACAAGGAAGCTGAAGGTGTAAAAAAGAATGAAGTTTCAGAACAGACGGAGGACTAGGAAACAGGAGACGGCTCATTGGGATAGGGATGTGGGAGGGGGACAGAAGTGAGGAGTAGGGGGCCATTTTGGTCAAATTATAATGTGTCATGCCTTAAAATTGTCCACAGAAAAAGAGACACCTCTGCACAGACTAGCACACAGCTAGTTTTTGCACAAGGAAAGTTAAGCGGAAACTTGGAAGCTGATACATACAGGTGACTCCTAATACTGACCAGCAGGTGGATGCTGTCCCTTCAGGTGACTCAGGACTCCAATTTGTATAATAGGTCAGTAGAAACACCTATCTCATAATGTTATCAGATCATGAAAATGAAATGAGATAATAAATGTCATACAATAACTTCAGTCTGGCATATCAAAAGATCAGAGTTCAAATGCCAAGATTGTTTATTATTCTTATTATCAGCATTAGTCAAAATTTATAGAATTATTTATCAAAAATACCAAAAACAGTTGTTGGAAGGCAAAGTTTCCTTTTTTTTTTGACTAATACACTTAGGGGGGAGCTTCATGTTGTCAGGAGAAAGCATGGCATGAACAGAGGCTGGACATCACTTTCTGCACAGCAGGTAGAAAATAGCAGTAAGAGTGTGAGCCAAGTTCTGGCATGGGAGAGCTTCCTTTAACACTCCAAAGATCTCCTCCAACAACATACTTCCTCCAGCAAGTCTCCACCTTCCACATTACCATCACCTGGGGACCAAGCATTCAAAGCCCATCAGTTTATGGGACACATCTAATTCAAACCACCACATTCTGTTCCTGGCTCCCACTGATTAGTGACCATCTCAAGATATAAAAGTGTATTAAGTTCTACTTTAAAAGGCCCCATAGGTGAAACCACAGAGGAAGGAAAGAGATGAGGAAGAGTGTTGCTTCCACAATGAGCCTCATAACCTGCCCCAAGACAATGGAGATGGACACTGAGAACACTCAAAATGTTCCAGAGCAGAAATCCAGAGGATGTAAGAGTTCAACATGCAGACTTAAAATTCACCCATGACTCAGAGAACTTGCAGAAGAGGGGTTAGAAAGATTATAAGAGCCATGGTGGGGCGAATATCCAGAGGCATTGCCCCCACTAACTGCTGTTTGCACTACTCATAGCCCCCATCCCATGCAGCATCCCAGCAATCCCACTGAGGAGGACCCCCAGTGGAATGGGGGCAGGATAGAGGGGAACAGTGGTACCTACACATGAATTGTGCATACAAAGTTTCCACTTATTAAAAAGTACACCATAAAAAGCCCCATAGTTACTTTTTAAAATCAATTCCAACCCTGTTCAAGTCTAATGTTTAATCTAAGACACAAGACAATATCTTAACTGTAACCCTGTAAAATCAAAGCACAAGTTAAATAAACACAATGACACAGAGGAAACATCCACACTGCAAGATATGGCATTGCACATAGAAAGGAAAGACTGAGCCAATTTAAGATTTAAAAGGAAAACAGGGCAGCTTCAAATTCTGAAGCTCCATTTGTGGTATCTAAGATCTGTAATACAGCCCCCTAGATCAGCTGCCCACAGCATGGGAAAACTCAATTCTGGGACAGGAGCTCTGGCATTTCCAAAATTCTAGTCTCCTGTGCAACCCAGGGTTCAGATCATGGCCTCACCGTGCTTAAATGCATAGACTTAAATAAACCTGCCTTATATCACCCAGTTGGCAACTTCTAAATACCACATTGTCAATCAAATGTGGTAAACCGTTTCTTGCCTTCATTTCTTAGACTTCCATAGTAAGTACCAGGTGGTCTACTACAACTGTTAATCCAGTGGGTAATCGCTGTCTTTGAAGAGCAGGAAAACTCTCCTTCAACAGTTTCCCTACTCTCCCTATATAGAAAACCTGGTTCAATCCTCAAACAATTTCAGATGGACCAGGCTATTATAGTCTCTGGCTGAAACTTTCTTTTCTTTCTGTGCCTTATCTTTCTTCTCACATCAGTCCATTTCTTCTAAACTCAATGCTGCTCAACTTCTCAGGCAGGACATGAGTGGAACATATCCAGCCTCTCAGACAAACTGCTACTAGCCCAGTCCTTACAAAATTCTTCCCTGCATAAAACTAAGTCTCACAGTCACAGTATTTAGGTCTTTCATATCTTACTAGAATGGCCAATCCAGCTCTGTTTACAGCACTGAAATTGTCTTTCAGTCAATGGTTTCAAATGCTTCCATATTCCCCATGCAAATCACTTCCAAAAGATCAAAAGCTACAAGGTTAGGTTTCTAGAAGCACCCCCACACCTCTGGTACCAATTTTCTGTTGCAGCCACCTTCTTATTGCTGGGACAAAACACCTAACCAAAAGCAATTGATTAGATGAAAGGGTTTAATTTGGGTTTAATGACTATCATGCTTCCTTTCAGTTTTGAGAGGAAGCATGATAACAGCAAGGGAAAGCATGGAAGGAACAGAGGCTGGACCTCACCATCTTGCCACAGAAGGTGGAAAATAGCAGAAAGGAAATGAGGCAAGTCTTGGCAAGGGGCACCTGACTATAGCATCCCAAAACCTGTCACAAACAACATACCTCCTCAAGCCAGGTGCTACCTCCCAAATTTTCCTCACCTGGAAACAAAGCATTCAAAACAAATGAGTTTATGATGGACATCTGATTGAAACCACCACATGAAGTGGTGTGTGTGTGTGTGTGTGTGTGTGTGTGTGTGTGTGTGTGTTGTATGCACATATGTGTATAGATGTGTATGCTCCATGTACATATGTGAAGAAGCCAGAAGAGAATGTTGAGTATTCTTCTCTGTCACTCATCCACATGGGCTTTTGGAGATGAAGCCACCCACTGAACCTGACTTTGGCATTTTTATTCAGGCTGGCTGACCATTAAGCTTCAACAATTTTCATATCTTCACTCCCCACACGACGGGGGTTACAGGTAAGCATGAACCTGCCCAGGTGTATATGTGAGTGCTTGGGAGTCAAACTCAGGATTAATCGGAGCCAAGCGCTCTTACTGTTAAGCCATCTCCCCATACACGTTTGATATAATTTACTATGTGCCAAAAATCTGTTAACTTTAGAGGATATAATGAGACTTCCGAAACGCTGATAACGTTTTAAACATTAAATACCCATCCCTCAATTCATGTTCTTGAATTTATAGGCTTTAGATCCCAACCCCAGTTCATAAAATTATAAATAGTGGTATTACCATAATAAGGCATGTTTGTATTAAGACATTGGGTGTGATATAAAAATCCCCTTTGGAGAAATTAAAACAAAAATATGATCATAGTCTTCTTGTTTCATATTTTATTGACTGTGGAAAAATTGTAACTGTAATGCACCAAAGCCACAAGAAATAGCTAATCACATGATCATGATGGCAAAATATTGAAAATCTATAATAGACATTTATCATTGAATTCTCAGGTTGTTCTTGCCAATAGATTTTCCTTAGCTGATAGTAGATTCAGTTTCCAGCAAGTGTGGGCAGCACTTAGAAGTGGCCAGAAACATAATGATGTGTAGATTTCATATTTGGGTCTCTATCATTGCACAATTTATTTCTCCATTAAAGTTGAACATTAGCACCACTTTCGTTCAGTGAGGATCATTGTGCAAATGGAAGAGCAGCGTTGCAATCCGCGATGTCTCCAAGAAGCATGCCCAGTGGAATAAATCAAGCAATGCATGTCTTCTTCTCACAGCTGGACTCTACTCATGTGCTGACATTAATACTCATTCTAGGTCTCCAAACCTGATTGATAATGTCTTTGAACAGTTTGGAAAAGGATAATCAACCACAAAGCCCAACTCAAAGTTGAGCTAAATTTCAAATCCTAAACACTTAATATGCTTTGATTTCTACTTGCTGAAAGGCTTAAGGAATTCAGATTAGTTATGTATGTATCATCATTCATAGGCTTAAAATTTAATTTTACCTTGAAATGTTTCTGTTTGTGGTGCACAATCCTGACTTACCCCCTGACCTTTGGCAAAACTTCAAAGAATCAGAATAACACAGTGATTTTTCTCATGCCATCATTGAATATATTTCTCTCAAAATAAAACCTACATTTTGTGTAGTCCTGGCATTAATTATATATAGTTTATTAGTGACCATGATACAAATCTCGTGATCACAGGAAGGTTTTTCATGATTCCCTGAAGGTATTTCTATAATATTCAGAACAAGAATTTATAGAATTCCTATGAAACAGATGTGATTATTAAACTCACTGTCACATAATGTATATGGAGGTGGAGATTGTACATACAGGGTTTTAAGCTTATTTTGAAGAGTTCAATTAAAGAGAGCAAAATGTCATATATTACGATACTACCATCACAATTTCAAATTCTTCTTTGCACTCAGAACATTCATTACATGGTAATTGAGAAATTCTGCCTATTGTATGTTGTGTAACAACATATAATTTACTTTTCTTGAGAACATGCTAGACATGTGATATGTATAATTACCAAATTTTATTTTCCTTACAAGCTTATTATCTCTTGTTAGGAAAATCAGACAAGTAAGTAGTCTAATTCTTACTTTCAGCTACCTGAAAGACAATCTGGAAAGAAAATTGTTTTTCACTGAGACATTCATGTTATCTGATGACAGGTTAGAAAAATGAGAATTACTCTACAGGGAACTTGAGATTGAAGTCTAAAGTCATTACATCTCTTATTAGGTGTACAAGAGGGCTAATGAGTTCGTTTCTGAGTTGCCTCATTTTTCCAAAGGAAGGTGAAGCACCAATAAGCTAGTAGAAGACACTGTCAAAAAGACGTAGAGAATAGTTGCCCACGTAGACTCATGTTCTGTCTTCTCTGGGTTGCATGTGACTTCCAGAATGTTATGGGTTCACATGAAGAATGGGGGTCCAATCAATCATTTATACAAAAGACTTCTCAGAACTATGGTTGTAGCACCATTTCCTATTCCTGAGGCCAGTGAAATTGTTGTAATTTAAACAGCTCTTGATAACCATGAAAATTATTTTAAATACATCATTGAATAGCAACTATTGCTACTGATAAGAACCAGCACACTCAGATAATTCAGAATACTCTATCTCTCAATATGTTTTCCTAGCTCACAAATTCCCACAACATACCTGTTAGCAGTCATATATCATGAATGATTCTCCTTACATTGGGCTAGAGGCACCATTCAACCCTCCATTAGGCATGAAATTCAGGAAGATTGTACCTAACTCATTCATAATACTCAGCATCAACCTGAAAGGGCAAGAATATCATATGATAAGCATATTTATTACCAAAAATATCACTGCCATTTATTCATTCTTAAAAGATTATATCTGATATAAAAATGCCTCTATAATATGTTATTATTTTCCTTTTAATAATAATGAAAATGGCCAGGTGTGGTGGCACACACCTTTAATCCCAGCACTCGGGAGGCAGAGGTAGGAGGATCACCATGTGTTCAAGGCCACCCTGAGACTACATAGTGAATTCCAGGTCAGCCTGAGCTAGAATGAGACCCTACCTAGAAACACCAAAAAAAAAAAAAAAAAAAAAAAAAAAAAAAAAAAAAAAAAAAAAAAGAAAGAAAGAAAATGTCCACAGATGTAACTTCACTTATCACCACATAGTTCATGAGTAGGTCAAATATTTGCAAATATATATTTCCACTAGTATCAGTTTTCTTATTTTTTTTGCAGCCTGGAGTGTCCAAGTTACTTTTTCTCACATGGAAAAACATCTCAGTTTAGTCATTTATAATAGTATATGTGGTCATATTTTTAAATTTTTTTCTGTCTTTATTGCCCCAAATTGGATACATTGGTTGCGTAAATATTGTGCTTATATTCCCATTTCCCTCCCCCCTGTCCCCTATCCCCTGGGTATCTTCCTCAGTGGGCACACTGGAACAATCCATGTGGCAAGGGGTTATGGATAGCACAGGAGGCAACAAGGTTGCCCCCCCCCCTTTATGAATTGTAGCCGAGGGGGGTAATGATCATATTTTTTAACAGACCCAGTTTCATCAGCATGGATTTTTTTTTATTTTTATGATTTATTTTTTATTTGCAAGTAAAGAGAGATAGAGAGAGGGGGAGAGGGAGAGAAAGAGAGGGAGGGAGAGAGAGAGAGAGAATGAGTGTTCCAGAACCTCTAACCACTGCAAACAAACTCTAGATACATGTACCACTTTGTGCACCTGGCTTTACATTGGTCCTGTGGAAATCAAACTTGTCAAGTTAGGTTTTGCAGGCAAGGTCCTTAATGGCTGAACCATCTCTCCAGCCCAGGTGATGTTTTTTATTTTTCCCTCCAGTATGTCACACTCAACAGATTATATCACAGCAGCGACTTTTTGTTACTCCATCTTCTTTTGATCTGTCTTTTGGCATATCTTTACTGCTTTACTTTATTTTTCTTATCTCCAAGAAAGGAAACACCTTGGAGGTCTCCCTTGCATATCCACAAACATCCAAGGCAGACGTACTTCCTATTTCTAAGCATACCTCTTCTCTGAGAGGCTCCTGTATCTCATTCATCTTTCCCCAGTCACATGAATCAACCAAAACAGCTTCCTCTCACCCACTCACACATTCAGGGCAGGTGCACAGCAGGTGCCTCGGGACTGACAACTTCTGTGTTTGAATTCCTAGTGCCCTAAATATTCAGTGTTACTCAGTGGGGGAGAACAGTTCGAAATCAGCAGTTCCTAAAGAAATCTAGATATAAGAACAGACATAAAATCAGATATGAACTTGCAATGTAATATGCTGACATTTAAGGGGAAAAAATGTCCTGAATATGTATGGGCACCGTGTTATGATTCCAAGAGTTGATAATACTTCTTCCTACAATACCACTAAGAATTTGTCTGAACCACTCTTTTTTGGGTTCATCTTGGGAATGCCTGTCATCTTTTTTCCGTTTTTAAAAATATTTTCATTCTAAGCCACTTAGTGTAATACCTCATCAGTCAAGGTATTAACGTCATTTCTAATTTTAGTCGGCATCATTTCTCTTCCACCTCATGCCTGTTCTGAAGGCGCCCCTGTCATGTTTTGGATGAATGTTTTTCACCCCTACACGACACTGTGAGGGCCACCTGAGAGTAACACTAATAGCATTCTGTGTGTGTGAAGGAATGAGCATTAAGCACACACACTCATGGCTTCCCAGAAAGCATGTAAGATTCATTTTTTTCTAAGTAGCCTGTGCTCTGGGTTGTCCAAATCAGGATGCTGCTCATGTTCAAGAGGGATGTCTATCACTGAATAATCTATTTATGAAGAGGATCAGAGTTTCCACTCACTGTTAGTTTGCCCTTTGTGAAAACTATATGAGACCATCACGACTCTCTGAGTGCTTATCTGACCTAACTTAGGGCCTTGTGTTTTCCTTGATACCTCCTTCTCTTCCTTCATTCACAATCAGTGGTAATGCCAGGGCAGCCACCCACCAACTTGACAATCCTTACATAGATACATCCAGGACCTGTTATTTGAGAAATTCAGGGTGTCAGTGAAACCTTAATGAAATGACTTTCCCCTAAGTTTCTTGCAGTCTTATAAGAGGCAAAGACAGGTGGACGAAGCATTATGGAGCTCCATAAGAACTGCCCAAAGATATAGATAATGTGTCATGGAATTGTCACAAAATCAACAGCTACCTATTCCCACTTGAGAAGAAAGGAAAATATGAGGGCAAAACTAGAGGGGAGAGAAAAGAAAAGATACTAGTATGCAATATTTCCCATTCTAAGTATAGTCAATTCACATATTAACTGGATATTTCTGGCCTCTCTCTCAGAGCATCAGCCTCCCACACATATATAGGCAGTGTCGTTTCCAAGCTTAGGACCTCTAATTATTCAAAATTAGAAGAGGTGACACTGAGGATATAGGCCCAGGGCTTGACCATTATTAATAGGAGATAAAATGACTCAGTAGTTTTCTGAACCAGGAAAACCTGGATTCTAAGATTCCTGCTTCCAAATGTGGAGAAGTTACAGTTCTCTAGAAATGAGACTTCTCCATTAGGAGGAGACACATAAGGTGATATTTAAGAATAATCAGATACACTCCAAAAACAATAATAAGGGCAGCCTCCTTCTGGCTAAGTTCAAATTCTCATTGAGCCCCCATGTAACCAAATTACGGTATGGGTACAGCTTCATTTGCATATTTCCATCCAAAAAAAGTTAAGAGGGGGCGTGGCATGTCTTCTCCTTAGGAAAGTCATGAGCAGGCAATCCTGCATGTGAAGCAGAAAGAATGGTGTGCAAGCTGGCTGCTCTATGGAATGCTTACATCATAGTAGAAGAAGAGTCAGTAGAATTTAATAGAAAAGTGACAGTGTGGTGGCTGTTAGGAAGGAAGAGCAATCTAATACTGACAGATTTGCTTTGAGTATAAGTATAATGTTCCTGGATAAGGATAGGTTTCTAATAAAGATGGTCTACCTATAATTATTATTCCACTGCCTATCTAATATTTTTCTGCTATGTAAATCCAAAACTGAGGCAGTCTTTTTAGATAACAACTGTTCTCCAGTCACCAGGGAGTTAAAGGCACATCTTGGAAAGAGCATTGGTATCATTATTTTTCTAAGACAAAATCCAATGCTTTTCCCAGCCCTCCAACCCTGCTGTCTAAGCTTGGCCCCTCAATGATTTCCTGATGTGTCAGGGAAATCAGGAGATGTCATTCTCTGACTAGGGTGGACTTAATTCCATTTTACACAGGGATCAGAGAACACCAAGATTCACAAGCGCCTTAGAAGATCTACCAGCTTTCAGGTTACTAGGAAGCACATCCCACAAGTTTCAGGGTATAGAAGATGCAGCATACACCAGTGACAGATTGGGGCAGTCGCTACTGACAGCCTTTTACAGACAAGCAAAGGATAATAGACATGTGGTCAGAAAATGAGCATGTTACTGTGGACTGGTGGAAACTGCATTTTCTATGTGGGGCACAGTGTATCTGCAAGCAACAGGGGTTTGCTTTATGTGTCAATATATATCAGCCTGTGTTTGTAGGAAAGTTGTGACTTCAATAGAGACAGAGAGCCAGAGAAAATCTTGCCACAATGCCCACAAATTGACTGAGATACAGCTTAT
The DNA here is from genome assembly GCA_004024765.1 of Zapus hudsonius. Classification (NCBI taxonomy): domain Eukaryota; kingdom Metazoa; phylum Chordata; class Mammalia; order Rodentia; family Dipodidae; genus Zapus; species Zapus hudsonius. The sequence continues at coordinate 19,232 of PVHP010017640.1, read as the reverse complement.
AATTACATCTTTTTAGCACCATACTGTAACATAAGCTGGGGCTCTGTTTTATTTGTCTCCTTACTGTGACAGAATAGCTAACAAAAGCAACCTAAGGAAGGAAGGGTGGCCCTTACCTGTTTAATTAAAACTTTCTGGCAATATATTCGAAGATATACTCAGAGGTGTTTTTTTTTTCATGATGATTTGAAATCCTATCAGTTTGGCAATCAAGGTTAGCCATCACACTCCACCCCTTGCCAACTTGATACTCAAACACTAACTCATAACATTCCATCCCTGAACCCTAACTTCACTTTTAACTCAAAACAAAATGCACTTAGTCCATCAGTTGAGCCTGAGAGGCAGCTGATTGGTTTATGACACTGAGTTCCAGGTCTTAAGATTTATGATCCCCAATGCCAGGACTGGATTTCTAGTCAAGGAGGCTCAGGTGGAAGAAAAGTTTACAGAGAGATAAGAAGTCAGTTCTAGCAAAGTGGAGACTGCAAGGCAAGGACCTACCTACTTTTTATTGTCAGGGGTCCCTGTCACCCTAAACTGCCTCAGTTGCACATATAGACCCACTATCCCCTGCCCCAGTTCTGCTGGGGGGCTCTGTGGTGTTATTAGAATTCATTGTGGGGACTAAGAGCATTCAGTTATTCTTTTTTTAAATTTTATCTTTATTGCCCAAAAATAGATACATTGATTGAGTAAATATTGTGCTTATATTCCCATTTCCCTAACTCCTGTCCCCAATCCACTGGGTATCCTCCTCGGTGGGCACACTGGATCAATCCATGTGGCAAGGCGTTATGGATAGCACAGGAGGCAAATAGGTTGTCCCTCCTTTATGAATTGTAGCTGAGGGGGGTAATGTCACTGGGTAATCTCTCCTACCTTTGAAGGATGGGGGAAACATGTTGTCTCACACTCTTCCCACCCACCCTGAGGCTCTTACAATCTTTCCACCCCCTCTTCTGTGATGATTCCTGAGCCTTGGTGGGCAAGATAGAGATCTGATTGGAGGGGATCCCTTCAGCTGAATTCTTAGTTCAAACTCACTCCTTTCGAATGCATTAGCATTTTCACAACTTGGAGTGGGTCAGGTGTTGTCCTCAGAATACCTTTTATATTGCCCTAATGCAAAACACAGGGTTTGTTTGTTTGTTTGTTTTTTAATGGAGCAGTATCCGTTACTTTCTCATTGATGGGGAAAACACTCAACCAAAAGCAGCTTATGGAAGCCAAGGGTTTAATTTGGCTTATAGTTTCAAAGGGAGCTTTCATCATGGTGGGGAAAGCACAGCAGCCAGAGAGGTAAATTCAGTTCACATCTCCCTAGTATCAGGAGGCAGAGAAAGGGAACAGAAAGTGAGGCTGAACTATATGACCTCAAGGCCTGTTCCCAGGGACCCAATTCCAAAGACTTGGAAGCCACATGATGTGATTTATCATAGCAATAACTCCACTCCTGATGTCGATTTTCTGTATTAGTTATTTTTCTTGTTGCTATGACAAAACACCTGAAAAGCAACTTAAGGTAGGAAGGGTTTATTTTGGTTCACAGTTTGAGGGTACAGTCCATCATGGTAGAGAAAGCATGGATGCAGAAGTGTGAGGTCATAGCGTAGCTGCAGTTATGAAGCAGAAAGGAATGGATGATGCTCAGCTTGCTTTTTCCTCTTTTTTAGTCCAAGCCCTCAGCCCAGGAAATCATATTTCTTAAGACCTCAGCCATCACATTTCTTAGAGCAATTGTCCCTTGCTCATTTAAGCTTTTCTAGAAACAATCTCAGGAACACATACATAGGTATGTTTCCATATGAATCTAATTCTTGTCAAGTCGACCATGAAAATTAACTGTGACAGGTTGTAAAACTGATCTGAGATTTACTATCTTGTATAATCTAGGATAATTTAATTATTTTCTTTCTGCAATATTTTTCTCATCTCTAAAACATATAACTAATAGGATTGTTTTAGACACTCCAAACAGGCAAAAAGTATAGTTTGAATAGCTTAATATCACCACCAAAAATGTCACCATCATGTTGGTATTTAATCCTCACTGTGAGGTATTAAGGCAATGAAAACTTAGTCTGACTATAGAACTTGGGGGTGGTGTTTGGGAGGAAGTTAAAGGGAAATAATTTCATAAGGATAGGACTTTAATCCCATGGAAAGATGGCTTCATAAGAAAAGAATGAGAGACCTGAATGAGGACAATCAGTCCTGCTTACTGACCAAATGATTCAGCAAGAACTTCCTTAGAAGTGGCTGCTGGATCTCAACCCTCCTCGGTTTTAGAGCTTTGATTGAGCTAAATTAATCACTATTTTTTTATAAACTATTCAATCTGCATCATTCGTCATAGCTACAGAGAAAAGCACAAGACTGACCCACAACCAAAAACTGGATTAGATTTTAAGTTTATACTAAAGATCAGAGAGAGAGAGAGAGAGAGAGAGAGAGAGAGAGAGAGAGAGAGAGAGAGAGAGAGAGAGTTCATAATTTTTTTTAGGAGAGCAGAGTCAGCTTCCCAAGCCTGTTTGTAAAATGACTGAAGAGATCAGAAATACAGAGGCTGGCATGAGGATTTTTATGGTGGTGTGCATAGATGATGATGCATCTCAAGCTCAGAGACCCATCCATCCTAGCCTCAGAGGCAGGAACATGCAGGCTAATCAATTCACCCAGGTGTAAAGAAACACGGGAATAATAAGTTGTGAATCTGTGTTCATAGTTAAATATCAAAACTTAATTTCACAGGTAAATATCTACTTCAACTGTCCTTTCTTCAGAGCAACCTATGGCAATTCAAAGAAGAAATTCATATCACACAAGTGACAGCTCAGTGGGTCGCTAGTGTTATCTACATTTTGATGGAGGCAAAATAATCCCCGTATGAACCAATCCAGAGAGCTCAGGGTCATAGAGTTCCAGGAGTACAGTTGCACCACTGATGAGTGGAAGAGCATGAAGTCAACATAGGTCTTAGGAGTTGGCAACACTGAGCCTTTAAATAGAGGAAAAACAAACATACTCAGCACACCAGCACCCCATGGTAAAGAGAAGAACATTTGAAAAGTAGCATATGTGTGTTTGTGGCAATATTGTATAATGCTTCCCAGTTAAATTTGAGTAGGTGGACCCACCTTGAATTCTGATACTTCCAGTATCCGATCCACCTAGTTAGTGCTCAGTGATATAGAATAGGTAAATAAAAAAATACTAGACACCCAGCTAAAGTTGTGTTTCTTACAAACAGTGGATAATTATTAGTATAAATTTATCCTATGTAGATTCAGAGATAAATTATCTGATCTGATCATTTTTTGAACATATTACCATAAAGTGGCCAATCCCTCCATAGTGTTTCCCCAAGTTCCTTTACCTATGATGTTACTTATTGAGCTAATTAGTGCTGACTCTTAACTTAGCCAAAGACTAAACCTTATGTATTTTTTAAAGTCCACATACTTCTACACATACTCATTTTAGATTGATCATTTCTCTCTTAGAGTAGAAAGCACATCTGTGCACACACACACCTCAAGTAAACAGGATGGCTTTTTATCTGGTGAGTTAGTTCTATGCAAGCCAGTGGTAATGGGAGAATCACATTGCTTTACATCTCAAAAAGCAAATGGATGTTTCCTTCCTTCTTTCACAGGGTATAATATCTTACATTTTGCAATAACTAAGAAACCTCTCTTGGGATGAAGCAAAATGGTGAATTAAATGCAAATGCTCTCACATTGATGAGAACATTTTCTTCAAAAGCAGTGTAGTTTCATAGCCTGGAGTCAAAACCCCCTTTGGAAGAATTATGCATGACTCTGGGATTCTGTCCAGCTTGGCATCCAAAATATTTCTGTGTGGCTTTTCTAAGCTGCCAGCAGCTTTGGCTCCACCAGAGAGAAAGAGAAAAAAAAAGGGAGAGCAAGAGGAGAGAAGGAGAGAGAGAATCATTCTTTAATCGCTGTTTTCTAATTGCAGGGAAAGCCTTACGTTGCCTTCTCTGGCATTTTGCTCCTCTGCAACTCTGTGCAGAGTAAGGATGAGAGGAAAGCCTCCAAGTGCATTGCTAAGTACAAAATCTTTGAGAATAAGCTCTCTTGATGGTGTAGAATCTAAGTGGTGGGATTTGAGCTGCTCCTCTGCTGAAATTGATACATTAGCTCACGGCTTGGCATGTGAACACTTTACCTCTGCATCTATTGATCCCTCTGCTGCTCTCACACCTCCCTCCATTTCTCTTCTGTAATCTGCTTGTGAACCTTGTGTGTCTCTACCCAATTCCCAGGTTTATCTCAAAGGTCACTACTTCATGAAATCTTCTCTGTGTGATGACTCACATGCTCAGCCATTTTCCCTTCCCCACAATACCCACAGTACCATGTTTCATTGCTTCAATACATCAGGATCACTTAGAATTCCTCATTTATATTCCTTATGCTTATGTGCAAGTCTCTCTCTCTCTCTCTCTCTCTCTCTCTCTCTCTCTCTCTCTCTCTCTCTCTCTCTCTCTCTCTCTCTGTGTTTCCTGTAGGCACAAGTACATGTCATTTAGGCTCTCCTTTGGAAGGGGTGGCTTACCTGCAGTGGCTGAAACATCTGTATGACTTTGCAAAGATTCACATGGGAAACTCGAGTCTACCTTGTCAACATTTGAGGTGCTGAAGTCTTAACCACTCAGAATATCACTATATCTGAAGGGAATGCCTTCAGAGAGAGAATTTAACCTAAGGGTTGTAGGATGAGTCATCATCTGGTCTGACTTGGCACTCGGTTGCCCAGAGGCATATCGGGCATGACTGCTCACAGAGGAAAGACTCTTAAGGACATGAGAAGACAAAAGTCTGCCAGCCAATGAGCAAAGCCTCAGAAGAAACCAAACACATTAAGACATTAATCTGGAACTTCAGCCTCTAGACCTATGAGAAAATTAACTTCTGTCTTTTCTCTGCTCCTTCTGTGATGCTCTACTGTGGTGGCTCCAGGAAGCAGACACTATCACTGTCTTTACCCATTGTCTACAAGGAATTCTAGATGTACATAAGATTCCCAAGGGACATCAAATGTCCTGGATCCATCAAATTTAGAGTAGGGCACTTTAAGATTTGAGTTCTACTTTATAATCACAAGGATTTGGTTTTGATTAGTGAGATAATAATTTTGCATTCAAAATAAATGGAAACACCTTCACTAGCCATAAATACCAGATATTTTGTGTGTGAAATTCTCAGGAAACAAACTCTTGTGAAAATTGACTTCTCCAATTTCAACAAGCACAGAATGTGTTTTATATGAACTAAGAAAAACGAATTTAGAAGAATGTTAATTCAGACCAATTTCATTAAAGAAACATATTGACAAACAATCCTGATTAACAGAAGCTCCTCAGGAGGTATCACCATACCTGATCTAAAGATACAAAGCCATAGTGACAAAACAGCATGGTATTTGCATAAAAACAGAATTGAAGACCCTACCCTAAGTTTGAGCAACCATAGTTACTTCATATTCGACAGAAGTGCCAACAACATCATCTGGTAAAATGATAGCATCTTCAACAAATGGAGCTGGACAAATTGGTTAAATATATGTAAAAAATGAAACTAGATCCACTCCTCTCACCATGCACAAAACTCAACTCTAAATGGGTAAAAGACCTCAACATAAGACCTGAAACTCTGAAAACCCTTGAAGAGAAAATACGAGTTACTCTCCAGGAGATGGGAGTAGGCAAAAACTTCCTGAACAAAACTCCAGTATGCCAGGAAGTACAATAATCACTCAACCAATGGGATCTCACCAAGCTAAAAAGCTTCTGTTCAAACAAACACACCATACTCAAAGCCAATAAACCACCATGAGAATGGGAGACAAAATATGCCAGCTATTCCACAGAGGCCTTATATCTTAAACCTACAAAGAACTCAAAAAATTAAATAATAAAATATCAAATATCCCTCTTACAAAATGGAGCAGTGAATTCTATAGGGAATTCTCAGAAGAGGAAATACAAATGGTCTACTTACTCTCCTTTAAGAAAATGTTCAACATCACTAATCATCAGGGAAATGTAAGTTACAACAACAATGAGATTCCACCTTACTCCAGTCAGAAAGGTATTCAGTTAAAATAATTCAATGACAATAGATGCTGGGGAAGGATGTGGGGGAAAAGGAACCCTCATTCACTTCTGGTGGGATTGCCAACTTGTACAACCACTATGGAAAGCAGTGTGGAGGCTCTTGAAAAGGATGGATAGAGCTACCAATGGACCCAGCTATCCCTCTACTGGGTATCTACCTTCAAGTTTCCTTGTCAAAACAAGGATATATTTACTCAACCATGTTTATAACAGCTCAATTCATAATAGCAAAGAATTGGAATAAACCCAAATGCCCATCACTGGATGAATGGATATCAAAGTTGTGGTACATATACACTATATAATTCTATGAAAGGAAAAATGACATAATGAAATTTAAAGAAAAGTGGATAGACTTGGAGCAGATTATTCTTACCAAACTCACTCAAGAACAGAGAGTTAAACACTGCATATTCTCCCTCATATGTGGTTCCTAACCTGGTTAAAATTTAACATTAAGAAAACCTGTCAGTGAACTAAGAGACTGTTAAAGGTGATGGAAAGAATTGGGTGGGGGGTAGGAAAGGGAGAGTGGGAGACTCATACAATAAACTACATTAATTATGAATCTACACCATAAAATCCTAACTTTCATATAGGAAGCTCCCGAGGAAGCAGTGGGCACCACCTGAAAAGAGGGGCCATGAAAAGAATGGAAGCTTAACCTCAAGAATAATTGCTCAGGCCTGCATCTCCCTGTCCCAGTTATTGGTTCCTTCCCACACTGAGCTGTTGATCAAAGAGACCCATGAGGTCCCCAAAACAAGACAGACTTCTGTCAAAGCTCTTGAATACCTGTCCCAGGCCTAAGGTAAGACCCTATTGCTGATGAAATTGCAGAGTGTCATTGAACAATACCAAGAGATCCTGTTAGATCCAGAATAGTAACCAGCTCCCAGATGGTAGTATGTGTAGCATTGGAAGGTGTTACATGAGCTGCCAGGGAAATTGGTCAATGATATTTGGAGAAAACAGAGACCACTGATATACAATATATACAGTTGTCACAAGAATACTGAATACAGGGCTGGAGAGATGGCTCAGTAGTTAAGGCACTTGCCTCCAGTGCCTAAGGCCCTGGGTTCAATTCCCCAGTACCCACATAAGCCAGACCCACAAGGTGGTAGCCCTGGTGCGCTCTCTCTGTCTCTCTCTCTCTGTCTCTCTCTGTCTCTCTCTCTCTCATCTTTCTGCTTGAAAATGAATAAATAAAATATTTTTTAAAAAGAATGCTGAATACACGGCTGTATGGAAGAGACCAGAAATCAAGAAATGCTCATCTGTGCAATAGTGGTGCTAAACCTAAGAAGATAATCAATGCTGTTTGGCTAAGAGATCCTCTCAGTGACAATGAACCCTTAACTGGAACTGAGATCCATGGAAAAATTCTATGAGGACCAAGAACTTGGGCTCCTGGGAAAAATTCCCACTACCAGAGAGCTACAGAGAGGTTACACCCATAAGCTAAAAAACAATGTTATCTCATTTAGCCTATACAGATCTCACTCTCAGAGGAGATTCTGTTTGTATTTATCAGAAGAGAGTGAGAGAGCCAGAGACAATCCAATTCCACTAACAAGACATGGGATGATGGCTGACATCCTGGCAGGAGATGAACCATACCTAGCCTTCATACAGGGCCTAAATGAAACCTATGAGAAAAGGACGAGATAAACAGGAGACCAATCACCACAGCAAGTCAGATAACCCATGAAAGGTCAATGGAGACAGACACCAACGATACCCAACACAACCCACAGCAGAAGTCCAGAGACAATTAAGTTCTTAACAATAAACCAGACTTAAAACTCACTCACCATGACTCAGAGAACTGAGTGGAAGAGGGGATGGAAAGAATGTAAGAGCCATGGTGGGAGAGAATATCCAGAGACATTTCCCCCCTCAGCAACAATGCACAAAGGGGTAATTAAAAAAAAATACTGGCTCCCTCTGGTGCAGTTCATAACCCCCTATCCTATGGACAGATCCAGTATGCACATGGATGAAGTACCCCAGTGGGTAGGGAACAGAGAGAGGGGAAATGGGGGAAACTTCACAAGAATTGCTCATTCAATGTATATTCTTATTCACAATAAAGGTACTAATTAAAAATATAATGAGTTAACATTTACATATGAAGTTAATTCTATAACAAAAATTTTAAGTACAAATATCACAGACCAACTAATTATCTGAAAAACATCGCAAAACTTTTGTCTTCAATTTTAATTTTATTTTTCTTACAAAATAGCAGGTTTTGTTATGGTTTTACCTTGCCACCATCGTCTCTTAAACTTTTCCTTTCACAGTATTTCCCCTTCCACTTTCATATGGTACATGTGATCTTCCCATTACCACCACCTTAAAGCCTTTTTGTTCCACTTCCTTGGGTCCTGTTCTATTTGTGTGGCCTCTACTTAGTTATACTCACTCCCACATAAACACACACACACACACACACACACACACAAACACACACACACACACACACACACTAAGGTCTATTAGAGACAATATGCAGTGTTTTTCTATCTGAACCTGGGTTACTTTCCAACAAATTTCATAGTTTCTTGCCCCCAAAATTTTGACACAAATAATAAAGCTATTAGGCAACTAAACTTCTCATTTAGCTTCAAACTTAAAAACAGGGAAGCATGTTGAGTTTTATGTTTTTAAAGTTTTAGTAATACAAAACTGCAAGGAATTTTATATAAACAGTAAAATTTTAAAACTAAAAATTACATATACTCAATCACTTCCATGAACTTGATTTTATGGTCAATTAGGGTATCATATATAATAAAATATCATTCAGCCTTACAACATAAGAAGATACTTCTACGTGCAGCAACATGGGACAATCTGAAGAACATTTCAGTAAGCGGCATAAGCCAAACACAGAAAGGTGCCCTGCAGCCTCATCTGTGGGATCATTAAAATAAGGCATTGGAAGGGGTTTAGGATCAGAGTACATCATCTTCATTATTAAAATTGTCAGTAAACAAGACAAAATAATAGAATGTCCATCAGATGTACTTTAAAGAGTGACAAGAGAGTAATGACCTTAGTTAACATGAGAGAGTGAAGAGAAGGAACACAGTACATGTACATTAAAAACAAACACAGAAAGGGGAAGAGGATTTATGGGGGCAGAAGGGTGCAGCAGAGAAAGGGATCCTAGGGACCTGGGGAAAGGGGAATTGCATCTGAACTGAAGATTTGCATTTTTCTTCTATTTTTCTTCTCTTTCCTCAATACTGTGGTGACACAGCATTCACATGGTATTAGATACTATAAAAATAAAGGAAAGGGTGGGAAGATAATACAAGATAACACAAGACATGAAATTGGAAAGGTCACTACTGAGGGCAGGAGGATACAATTAGGTGAAGATGGGTGAAACAGCAACCAGCACACAGCACTTATGAAAAGGATATCATGAAACCCATTATTGTATGATAATTTAAAATAGAAGTTAAAAAAATACATAAAACAGAGTAGAACATTACTTCCATTTAGCTTAAATAAATGATGGTAGCATTAGTAAGATCGGTGATTCTATAACTAAACTATTGGGTCTTAGAAATTGGCATTTTTAAAAACTTAGGACTTCAAAGAGCGTTTATGTGTATAGATTCTATCTACCAATGGGAACACACTTGTAATATCAACTGAGAGATGAGATAAAATGTTATAGTGATATTCCCTTACAATGAATGGTTACCAATGGTTTGACTTACCTTTTTTTTTTTTTTTTTTTTTTTTGTAACTGTGATGGAAAAAAATCTTATGCACTCAGGAGAAACTACACTTTGAATTTTGAGTTTTGACCATTTCCCAGGTTACATGTCGTCTCTTTCCACTCTGGAAATGGCCATAGAACTGTAATTCTCATCCAGCCACACAATTGCAGGGCAAATGGTGACAGATCTCCACCGCTCTGTGCTCTAAGTTAGCATGTTCAGCAGGAGAGGTCTATTAAATTCATTTATGGGTCCAAAGGTGGCATGTACTCCATTGTAAGCCAAGGAACATATGTGCAAGTACACCCAGCACTTCTAGCCAGGGTGAATTCAGCCTCTAGCACCCCCCTGTGTACCAGTGAGGAAATTAGAATAAAAACAAGGCAAATGATGTCCTCATATTATGAAAATAGCTTACACGAAATAGTTTCATGAGTCCTTGGGGAAAGAATAATGAGGACCCTCAGGGATCCTGCAGTGCACTTTGAAAAATGCTACAGTAAATGAATTTTTCTAATGCTGGTTAACAATTAGACCAGTGTGAAACGAGGCGATTAAACACAGGGTCTCTGGAATCAATGGGTCTGGAATTCATTTCACCACTCCACACAAGTGTGACCTTGAGTCTTGTGTATTAATAGGAGTAAAATGATTCCCACCTCTTAGCACTGACAGTAGTAAAAGGGTAGGTTTAGCTATGTGTCATTACTATTATAGTAGTAACAAAACATTTTGTTAGAACTCAAAAGTACCCTTCGGGGCATGTGATATATTATTATTCAACCTTACTCCCTGCAGGTAGGTAAGTAGGATCATTTCAGTACGGTCATTAAACATTTCTGTTTTTGCTTCAGCCATCTCAATGTACTTCAAAGTTCAGCATTTGAGGAGTGACTTAGGTACTGTTATTAATTCCAGAGAGAATCACACTCACCAGCATCACCCAAGTAGCGGAGGACTTAATCGTAATATTTGAGCTCTTTTTGTTGATTTGCTTTTTTATAAGTGAAGGACTTTGATTGCAGAACTGTTTTCTGATTAGATAAATCCCTTTCAGAAGAGAATTCCAGAAATTATTTCTAGAATTGTGGTGTAAGAAGTCATGCAGATGATTTTAAGAGTCCATTTAAATAAATGTAAATATCTGGAAATGTTTCCACCATAAAGCAATCAATGAAAAAACTCTTCATTAAGAAATTCTAGTAAGGTTAGTAATAGAGTGGGCACCTAGTATACATGAGGCCCTGGTTGGATCTCAGCACCAGGGAGAAAAAAAATCTATCTTGTCAGGATAACAAGTCTGCTGCATTTGATCAAAGACCACCTCTAACCTCAGCACACAACTCCTGCTCCCCAAGACTCTAAGTTAAAAGATTATAGTATCTCTGGGGAACTTGAGGATGCTGATCTTTCATGAAGTTGTTAAGCTCAGAGTCTGGGTCCTGATATTACTAACAACCTAGGCTTGGCCACAACACCTTCTCCACATGCTAAGTAAAGAGAAAGGCAATAGTGAAGAAGCAGAGGAAGAAAATTTATTGAGTGCGACCACACTGGGAAGAAAAATAAATGAAGAGGTCCCAGTGACCCTGGGATGTTGAAAAAAAGGTTTACATTTAAATATAGGACAAAAGGGGGGCATAACTAAGCATCCTTCTTGTCCTAAATATTGTATGAACTCCAGCATCTCCTGCAAGATGGTGTCAAGTTATCAGAACAATGTGAAATCTCCTTCAGGGAGAAACACCCCTGTTCTTCCCATGGCTGGCACCAGAACCTCAGCCAATGCCTCTCCAACTTGAGACTCCTGGGAAATCCTAATCCTGTGGGGCCCACTGTCTCAGCAGAATGATAGGCCGAGGAAAGCATGCAAGGGTCTCTCTTTAGAACAGCATTGCCCCTTATAGGACAGTCACATTTACTCTGTTGCATATGTTGGGCTGATTTTCTGTGCATGCCTGGGTTTCTCTTCCTCTACTCTCTCCCTCATACATGGAAGCATGAGCAAGGTGCAACGATATGAAAACACCACACCTCCAATGTGCTGTGATTAGCTTGCCTATAAAGCAGAGGTTACACATTGGGACAGGCAAGTCAAGATCAGAGGCTGCCTTTCTCTTGCTGCTCTAATTATGAAGTCAGGGGTGTCACTCCTTGAAAAGTGGGTCACTGTCATTTTCCCCTAGAGCGGAGTTTTGCTTAGGCAACAGCAGGGGCTGTGAGAATAAACTTTACACTACTGTAGACTATAAGAACAATTCTCTAAAGGAACCAACTTTATTTGGAACAAAGTATGGAGTACCTCAAGCCTAAGGGCTCGACTGAGATAGTTGTGGTAAGTAAGCAATAAACAGAGAGGAATGGTCGCTCTAGGAGAGAAAGAAGCACAATTGTAAATCACCTAGAAGTTTCCGAAGTGACAGTAAGAAAAGCCCCCCTTAGGTCAGATGTCAAAGAAGTAGAGTCATGGATGACCCTGGCAAAGCAGCCTGACTTTAAATGAGTCAGACTGTGAAGAAATTTATTACCCATAGGGGAATTGTTGAAAACAGCAAAGTAATCAATTGGCAATTAGTAGAGGCTAACAACCCTTTATGATTCAAACTGAGGCAATAGCTTAATTGAAATCAGGAAAAGAGTCACAGAGACTATTGATAAGACTTTGGTCATTTCAGATGACTGGGAAAATAGCTAAGGCTGGGTCCACTGGGGAGGGATATGGTGGTTCAGGAAGGGTTCTCCAGATTTATGAACCTCAAGTTTGGGTCTTGTACTAATCTTTAATGAAGAATAATAAAGACAGATTCAAGAAGGACAAATTAAGAATTACTGAGTTTATTTGGGGAGAAAACAGATTATGGAGTTTTTTTTAAGGGGAATTGGGATCTGGGAGGGAAGGTCAGAACACGTGTTTATGCATAAAACATATTTAAGAAAGGATGAAGTTTAGGGAAAAGCTGGAATAAATCCACAAGCACATGGAAAGTAGGTCATCATCTAAGAGAAACCGAGGCTTTCAAGGGAAGACCTGTGATCATCATCGGGAAAGCTGAAAGAAACTGAGGCTCTTAAAGAGAAGCCAAAGTGGAGCTGCAAGCATGTGGCATCTATAAGAGAAACTGAGGCTTCCAAGGAAGGATTAGAGTGGGGACTCGAACACATGGAAGGTGGAATCTAGGAGAAATACACATGCCGGGAAGGTAGAGAGCAAACTGCAAGAGCTCCAGTAAGAATAGCTGAGGGGAAATACACAGAACACATATGGCATCCACCTAGTGCTTTTCCTGAAGGGAAGTTAAGAGAAAAGTTAGTGAGATCACCCAGGTGATCCAGAGTGTAAATACACACGTGGGGGATTGAGAGACCACAGGAAGGTTGTACATATAAATAAGAGAAAAATTATAAAGCATAGACAAAGTGGAGAGTCCAGGATGAAGAGACAGGGCTATGCTTTCCCAACCCCACCCAGCCAGGCTGATGAACATGGGATCCAGGCCTCACAGGGTAACTTCTGAGAAACGTGCATGAAGGTCTCCTGAAGGGAAAAGAGAGAGAAAGAGGGGGACACACAGGCCTGCTACCTTCAGAATGTCAGATTCAGGAATGTAAGGGGAAGATCCGATTGGTTAGTAGACTGGGAGGAGGGACCCCCAGAGCCAGCCCATCTGGCTCAGCCTGCTTGGGCCATAGGGTGCTAGACTGTGGACATCAGGGGGTGTTGTCTATCATTCTCAGTCAGACATGGGTTCCATTCTTGTGCCAGGGCATGATGGTATGTATGTAGGGTGGCCTCTCCTAGTTCCTTCTGAGTCTTGATCCCTGACTGAAACTTCCTAAAGGCTAGCTTTTTCCTACTTTCTCCTGGGAAAGACATCAGAGCATGAACTTTGGTCATGTGAATAGACACTAGAATAGTGCAGCCAAGTCACTAAATAAATAAAGAAATAATTAATAACAATAAAGCCAGAAAATTAATAGCCAGAGACCTACTAACATTTGCAAGGTAAAATGCTAAAGATTTTTAAAAATAATTATTTATTTAATTAAATGTTTATTTGAGAAAGACAAGGCAGGAGAGAGAATAGTTATATCAGAGCCTTATGCCACTGCAAACAAACTCCAGACCCATGTGCCATTTTTACTTCTTGACTTTATGTGGGTTCTGGGTAACCACACCCAGGCTGCCAGGCTTCACAAGTAAGTGCCTTTATAGCCCCTAAGGGTTAATTTTATCAAAAAGTTACAAAGCACATAAGGAAACAAAAATGCAACCCATATATGGAAGAGAGACAACAAAGCTCCTTTTGAGAAAGCCCAGATATCAGACTTAGAAACATAACAGAATGTCATTATAGCTAATATAAACATATTTCAGTGCACTGAGGCATAGCACAGTGGAACAGCATATATGTATCACACACTAAGCCCTGAGTTTGATCCTCCAGACTGCAAAATAAATAGATAAATGATAGGTATAGACAGAGAGATGATAGATAGATAGTTAGATAAATGATAGATAGATAGATAGATAGATAGATAGATAGATAGATAGATAGATAGATAGATAGATAGATAAATTCTAATGACAAAAGAAACTAGGCTCAATGAACTGACGGAAAGTATGATGACAATGTCTCCTCAAATATAAGACTTAAGAAAAGAAGAGATTACAACAAAATTCTAATTCTGTATTAAAAAGTATCAAACTGAAATGGGAAGTTTGCTGGCTAGATAAAGCAATAGATATTTGCTCAGGCAAAGGGATCAGTGAGTTTAAAGATAGGGAGTGTGCAATCTGAAAGTACAGATAAACTACAGATTGACGAGAGATGAACTGACTCTCTGAATTAGTCTTATCAACCAGGACTTCACAACATATTAACCATGTAGAATTGTATGTGAAGGAGAATGAAGACAGGAGCAGAAAACTCATTCAAAGAAAGCATGGGTGAAAACTTCCTAAACCTGATGAAAACCACTGACTTTCAATTATTTCGAGGTTCCTTGTGTAATGTGCACAAGATCCACCCACATTCACATCATGATAAAAATGTTTAAATTAAGAAAACAAACATCTTTAAAGCAGCCAAAGGAAACCAAGCCATCACATACTAGGAATGCTATCATGAGCATGCTGTGAGAGAAAAATAGATAAACATGTTTGTCTTTCCACAACGACAGAATTTATTTAGGAACAATAAATTCACAAGCTATGTTAGTTTCATTGACTGTAATTTTCCAAGTAGCCCCCATTTCCTTTTATGAGAAGGTTATTGGCAAAATAGGTTCCTTCACTCCAAACTTAACTACTAATATTAACTCTCAGATCACACATCACACCATGTTTGTATCTCTATTTTATCTGCACAGATACATGGAGAGTGATTCCAAAGGGTTAAAGAAGCTGTGGTGCTGTTGAAGGGGTTTGAAGAAGCCTTACTGAGACTGAGGCAATGAGATGATGCACTCCAACCCAGTTGGAGAGTTGCGGGAGCACAGAGCAAGCTGCAGGGGCTGCGGGATCACAGAGTGAGTAAGGTACAGAATATGGTGGGGTGAAAGCAGGTAGCCTCAAACAGCATTGGAAGTCCACATGAAAATAAAGGGATGCTAATGAGAAAATAAAGGGATGCTAATCATACAATTATAAAACAGGGTATAAATTCATATTTCTTCTCATTTCCATAACTAACTTAAAAAGCCATTTCCTTCCATGGTAAGTGTGGCAGTCAGCTTTCTAGTTGCTGCGCAGGAAGAACCCAAGCAAAAGCGGCTTGTGGAGGAATGGGTTTATTAGGCTTACGGACTCGAGGGGAGACTCCATTCTGGCAGGGAAAACGATGGCATGAGCAGAGGGCTGGACATCACCTCTGCCACAGCACTGCAAACAGCGGCAGGAAGGTGTGCCAAACTCTGGCAAGGGGAAGCTGGCTTATAACCCCATAAGCCCACCCCCAACAATACAGCTTCATCAAGGTTGTAAAACCCAAACTGCCATCAGCTGAGGATCGATCTATCAGAACACATTCAATTGTTTGTGGGGGACACCTGTATCAAACCATGACAGTAAGGATATACATTTTACTTGGGCTGTAATATATAGGAAAGCAATATATTTGACAGTAACAACACGAAAAGGAGAATGGCAGAAAGTTGTAGTAAATGATACCAGATGGTATCTCAGATTCATAGGAATAAATCAAGAGAACTAGAAATGGGACGTAAGGTTAATAAAAATTTAGACTTTTCTGTCTGCTTCTTTAACAGATGTAAAGCTATTGAAAGTATATATGACCATGGAATGTTGGACTTGCAGAATGTAAAGTACTGCATTTAACAATAAAGAACAAAACCAGGGTAAACAGGAATGGAGCTGATTGGAATAGAAATTGTACCCCATATGTCACTGAATCTGAATTAATATAATCTGAAGTTAAATCTGATCATTAAAATGTACATTGTTGGAAAGCCATACAGCAATCACCAAAAATATGAAAAAGGACATCAAAATACCATACTAAAACTATTTATATAATATAATGCACATAAAAGAAATAATAGAGGAACATAGAAAAGAGTACACAAACACAGAAAAGTTCAACGACTGTTGTAGTTACCTTCCCATTTCTGGGAAAAAACACTGACCAAAAGCAGCTGATGGAGGAAAGGGTTTATTTCAGTTTATAGTCTTGAAGGGAATTTGCATTGTGACAGGGAAAGGATGGTGGAGCAGAGGCTGGACACTGCTTCTTGCCACAGCACACAAACACAAAAGAGCTGGGCTCTGAGAAAGGGGAGGCTGAACTATAACACTTCAAAGCTTGTCCCCAACAACACACCTCGTCTAGCAAGGCTCTACTTCCCAAACTGCCAAATGCTGGGTTCCAAACATTGAAAGCCCATGAGTTTATGGAGGACATCTCATTCAAACCACCATAATGACATATTGTAATAGCATTTAAACTTGATGGATTAAACAGATTTCATAATGAACAGTGCACAATCTGGACTATATATTGCCTGTATGAAGTATATGTAGATTTTAGATTCAAAGTCTGAAATAGATTGAGTACATAGTTGAAAAATATAATTCAAACAGCATACACATGAAAGTGGGGAGGACCATACTAATGCCAAACAAGTAGACTTTTAAGCAAAAATTTACTAGAGATAAACAAGGATTCTTTGTAATGATAAAAGGCTCAGCCTATCAGAAATGTATAATGACTATAAACACATAATCCTCTACCTAAAACGGAACTTCAACAACAACAAAAAATGAAACAGAGATTGACAGAATTCCACTGATCAGCTGGAGCCTTAAGTACCCACCCCAACTTATGGGTGTTCAACTGGAGACATCAACAAAGGAAAATTCAACATGTGAGGCACTATAAACAGGACACCTATGTAACACACCGCTCAAAATAGCAGAAGACACATTCTTCTCAAGATGCATGCATGTCCACTAAAACAGAAGACTTCAAACAGGCCTCAATGAATTTAAAATGAAATTAAAGGAAATTCTACAACAGAATTAAATTAGGAAGACATAACAAAAAGTGCAAAACCTATCCAAGCAAGACAAAATATTTACTAATCATATATCTGATAAATTAGATTTCATAAAGAACTGTAACTCACAAATAAGAAAGATAAAAAGGCCAATTTATAACGGGCAATTCTCTCCAAAGATTTGCAGATGGCAAATAAATCGCAAAAAAAAAATTAAAAATTTCTCAAAACCATTAGCGACCAGGAAAACACAAATCCAAGCTACAAGGAGATCCTGCTTCACACACACCAGCATAGATTTGATTAAAAGAAGAGATAATAGCAACTGACAGGGAGGTGGAGAACCTGGAAATCTCGCACTGCTCTGATGGCAATGTAAAATGGTTTGAGCTCTTTGACAAATAACCCTGCACTTCTGCAAATGGTTAACCATGGAATTACCATAGCATCTAGGTATTCTATTCCTAGATGCACAAAGGGAAAAATGAGAAGACACAATCACACAAATAACTGGAAGTATATATGCAAAGCAGCTTTATTCATTAAATCAAAAGTACAAATAATACAAACATCCAGAAGTGAATGAATGCATGTAATTTGGTATACATCTACACAATGGAATACGCTTCAGCTACTGAAAGAAAGGAAATACTGACACTAATAATAATAATAACAATAATTAACATAATAATACTGACACATAAACCTTAAAGCCATGCTAAGTGAAAGATCTCAGTAACAAAGGCAAGTTGTTTCACAATTATATTTAACAATTGTCCAAACATGTAAATTTATAGAGCCAGATTGGACTGGTGATTGTCCATGGCTGGGTGGTAGAGGTGGGTGGTAAACAACAAGTTCCTTTTGGGGTCAAGGAAATGATAAAACATTAGACCTCAATGGTGGCTGAAAATGCTATGAATATTCCAGATATCTTTGGACTTTACATATATAGTGGGTGATTAGTACAGCATGCTAATTATGTCTCAATTAAGTCAGAGAATGGGTCATTTTAATCTTTTAAAGAAAATGAGCGGACTGAAATGAGACTTCAGTTTTCCATGACATAAATCATGGACAACATGACAGTCATTAGAATTTGCGGTTACAGAACATGAAAACCTTGATTGTTTAGAATTCCTTGTCTCCACTGTAGCTTTTATTTTCTGACCCTGAGTACCAGGAAAAGAGTTGATGAGCAACAATGCTAGATGAATTAAGTCCCAGAGATCAAATCAGAAAATTCTAGAATATTCTAGAGACTCAATCATAAAACAAAACAGAACATATGTCAAGTTTTTAACATGAGAATCATTCCTGAGGAAGTGTGTATCTTCTGCTGCTTTGTGATTCCAGAGAACAAGTTTTACGGATGTTTGACATTCTGTTCATATTCCATGGCTTCTGGACAATTTTCAGTACAGTTTAGTAGCGTTAAGTCTTTCAAATCCTTGTGTGTGCATTGCCTTTTATAAGGACATTACCATCAGCATTATAGGAACTACAAAGGTGGGAACACATCTGACCAATGGGGTTTCCATGTCTTCTCACACCTTAATCAACAAAGTGACTTCATTTGGTAGATACATAAGCCTTTCTCCCTTAACAATCTCCCATTGTTTTCTGCCCTGCTAGATTATTTTTTTTTCTTTATGGAACTGTGTGGTAGTTTGAATAATGTCCCCCAAAAGAATTAAGGATTTATTAAAATTATTAGTTGTCTCCAGGCTTCTGGCTAGAGGAAGTACCACTTTGGCCTAGCCTCCTGGGGACTGACCCTTTCTAATTTGGATGTAAAATACTAAGGATAGATATGCAAAAGAAGAGCC
>PVHP010017639.1:0-34206 GCA_004024765.1 Zapus hudsonius | reverse complement strand
CAGAGCGGGCATGGTTTAGATGGTCTGGCCTTCTTACAGTTTGCTCTCCCTGGATCTGCAATTTCTCCTCTTCATTCCACAGCAGGATTTTTTGGTCCCACTTGGCAAACATGAACTTCTTTGTGCTTGTGTGCTTCTCAATAATAAGACGAATAAAAAACTGTGGCTGAGGTTGCTTTGTCATTTGCAGTGGTGGTTCTGAATCATGGGTGATATCAGTGCAGCTATAGAAATTGGGTTTGTCAGTTAAGCCTTCCTCCCTGCCGGCTAAGCAGCGGAGCATGGAACATAAACCAAAGAGAAACAAAGGCAAGACTCGGGGCTTATTTGTTGTTGTTCTCCAAATACATCATAGTGACAGAATGGAAAGTAGGCAATTGGGAATGCTAACTATATTCTCATTAAGACCGAGACAATTTCTTAGGTTAGAGTTTTTTTTTTCTCTCTCTCTTTCTTTCCTTTTTCTTTCATTTAAAAAAAAATTAACAAAGAGAGCTAAAGTGGTTGAAAATGTCTGAGAACGATTTGGCAGAATGGGTTATGTGGCTTAACTAGCCACAAGGAATGTGGAATTATCCTGGCAGAGTTCTCAATCTCTGCAGATGCCTGCAGGCCTATGCCATGCAACAATCTCCCCATAAACTGAGAAGGGAGTTAAAGAACTGGACAGGAGCTGGTGAACTTGGAGGGCTGTGTGAGTGCTATGGGCGTGTGCTCACAGGCACACACATGTTCATAACTGTGTGTGTTCTCTCAACAGAAAATGAAGAGCTACAGAAACAGAATCCTATTCATTAGACATTTATTAAAGACATACATATTCTAGATCAGGCCCGGAACAGGAGGCAAGAGACAATAAGCAATGAGACGGGGTCTCTGTCTTAGAGGAAATGCCAAAACGCAGAAACAGAAGTTTAAATACATGGCTATGAGAGATAGGGAGAGGGAGAATTTGCCCAAAAATGGTGACAGGAAACTGTATAGACAATTTGCCCAGTAAACAAGATAGGGGGAATGTGAGAGACAGCTATTTTGGAATGAAAGACATAGCACAGACCTGGGCATTCTAAGTTGGCGGGAGACCTTGACATCTACTTCAAGATTCCCAATAGACTTCTGGACACATGGGCCTGGATCTCAGGAAGGGTATCTGGGTTAGTGGTACAGATGAAAATATGGATGGAGGGGCTGGAGAGATGCCTCAGAGGTTAAAGGCACTTGCTTGCCAAGCCTGATGACCTGGGTTTGATTCCCCAACACCTACATAAAGCCAGATGTACAAAGGGGCACATGTGTCTTTGTAGGGGCAGGAAGGCCCTGTCATGCCCATATTCACACACACTCTCTCTCTTAAATAATTTAGATATCTTTACAAAGACATGGGTGGATTTCACTGGCATAAATGAGGGCTGTACAGTAAGGACCAAGGATGGTACCTGGAATGCTAGAATGGACAACTGAATGAATAGCCCTTGGGCCACCACTTTATGGAGTCCTTTCATATAGCATGTCAAGACACAGAGGTAAGGGAACTGGAATTACAGCCCTAACCAAAATTTCTACTTTATTGGAAAGCCAAGTAGGAAAAAAATATTTCTTTCTTGATACTGATGGTATTTTCTATATAGCTCCTCCCATAAATTTCACTAAAGTAAGATAAAAATATTACTATATGGTTTCTATGTCTTCTCAATACATTTTCCTAAGTTTTAAGTTTTGTTCTTAAGTTTAGTATTAACTGTCACTTTTCTTTCTACCATTGGAACACTACACTCCTTGACAACAAGGGCCACTGTAGAATTTCTATCTATTTGAGAGCTTGTTTGGAGGTTCCATCAGGGGAGCACAGCACCTTGTACCCTTGACCTAAGACTGGTCCTCCTCTAGTAGGGGAAAGCCGTCCTCTCCCACCGAGCACGCAGCTTTGGGCGGACACACATTGAGTGCAGAGGGAGAAAAGGACACCTGCCTAGCCGGCCAGATGATCCAAGTCAACCCTAGAGATCCATGGGGTGATCAATGTCACAGCCAGATGGCTCTCACATCCATCTTTTTGAAATTTTATAGACTTTATCTGAGAATCATACAATTATTAAGCATATCTAATGTGTCAGATGTTATTTATTTATTTTTATTTAGTTTGGGGGGTGATCTTAAAGGGTGGCAGAGGTGTGCTGGGGAACTGAACACAGAGCCTCATGTATGTTAACCATACACTCCCAAAGCCAGATACACCCACAGTCTACCCCCCCCATGGTTCTTCAAACACTTGACCTGGTGGCACAGACATTCTCAGGTATTACATGTAAGTGCTTTATAGAAGTTACTTAAATGGTATAACATGAGGTTGGCATTGCTACTGTATATCACAATGCTACAGTTAGGGTACCAACTGCTGGGAATAGAATGACTAAGTCACAAACCCAAATTCATGTCATGTTCATAGGCATAAAGCTATGCTCATAAAAATCTTCCAGCTGTTTCTACATGTTTACTCCTCAGGCAGGAAACATATCGCTCCCATCAGGGACAGAAGACAGACATTATAATAACTGGGCATCTTTCATTAAGTACTGTCATCTCACCCCACCTACTCCCTGGACCACCTTAGGAAGCTAGTTATCGTGCTTTGAGAAATAGTCTTCTCTAAGATAGTTTAGTATACATTTAAACCGTTGAGGAATGAAAACCCATCAAATGAAAGGAATTGCTATATCCGTAACATAATAACATAATTGTTATATCCAAAACATAATTCATAAAAATTCAATGAGTAACGTTCTGTGCTACTGAAAATGAAACAATGAATGTTCCGTACAGGCTCAGTCTTTTCCTCAGTTTGTAAATAATATACTGAGCATTACAGAGGTCCTAAGGGATCTTATTAGATTGCAGAATAAAGAATTAAAGGGTAGGTCTGGAGAGATGGCTTAGCAGTTTAGGTACTTGCCTACAAAGCCTGATGACATAGGTTTGATTCCCCAGTACCCACATATGGCTGGATGAACAAAGTGACACATGCATCTGGAGTTTGTTTGCAGTGGCCAGAGCCTTGGCATACCCATTCATTCTCCCTCTCTCTCTCTCTCTCTCTCTCTCTCTCTCTCTCTCTCTCTCTCTCTCTCACACACACACACACACACACACACACACACAATTTGGATTTTTGGAAATTTGAAAATTCAATGAGATTCATAATAGGAGTACTTAGGAATCTCAAAATAATCTTTTTACTAAAAGTCAGACTATAGCACCAAGTTCTGGAATCTAGATGGTTTAAAGGAAAGCCATAGATCAATGAGACTTAGACAATGGGATTTATGTGGAAGACTAAAGTGATGGGAGTGACTATCTGAAAATCCTGAGCCCAAGGGGATGATTTAATACAGTTTCTAGTATCAAGGATTCTGAGGCAGAAAATAGTAACCAGCACTTTCATTGTCTTTAAAGACAGAGCAGACATCAGAGGGCTCATGAGATAACATAATGGGTTTCGGACAGCACAGAAAGGCTCTCCTCAGACTGAGATGTGATGCCAGTGAAGGTCTTCCCTACAGGACAGAGGCTTGAGGACTTTTGAAGAATATTTTCAAAGCCATATTTTGGACTCTGTTACCATGCCATCTGAAGCATACCCCTTCTTATTTTAATACTAATGTAACTCAGTGAGATCAAAGAGAAGACATGCTAAAGACTAGGTCAAGTCCAGCCAAGCTAATGCTAAATTTCTTGAAAATAATTTCAATTTCCTATTGATTTCTTTCATAAAGCCTCTTCCTGAAAGAAAAAAATACAAATAATCTGGGCCACAAAAAAAAAAAAAAAAAAACTAATAAGGGCTGGAGAGATAGCTCAGCGGTTAAGGCACTTGCCTCCAGTGCCTAAGGCCCTGGGTTCAATTTCCCAGTACCCACATAAGCCAGACCCACAAGGTGGTGGCCCTGGTATCTCTCTCTCTCTCTCTCTGTATCTCTCTGATTGAAAATTAATAAATAAAATATTTTAAAAAAACTAATAAGAGGCTTTGACACCTAAGACGTCAGAGCTGAGTCCATAGCACATCCATGGTGGAGTTTTAGCTACGGAGAAGTTACCACTCTCTTTATTCATCTTGTTATTGTTTTGTCTTTCCCCGAATTCCGAAAGTGTCTCTGAGCAGTCTTTCCTTCACCTACCCTGTGAATCAGGTTGTAGTGTTCCCACTGCCTCATCACCACACTTGGTGATTCTTCTGCTCCCCAGTCCTATTCATGACAACATCTGGTTCCGACTGCATAATCTACCCTGTCTGAGAGTGACATGCTTCAATAATACAGCTATGTATCCCACTAGCTTCAAACTGAAATTTTCACAAACTCAAACTTTAGGGTTATATTGTAAACTATGTTAATAGCCCAAGTTTTCAAAATAGATGCATGAATTCTCTGAATAATCAAGGCCACCTTTTCATAATTCTTAACTGGATTGTTTTATATCTTCAAAGAAAGACAAATAAACTGGGTGTGATGGCTCAGCCTGAGGCAGGGGAGCTACCGTGAGTTTGAGGCTAGCCTTGGCTACAGATGCCATAGCTGTATATTTAAAATTCTGTCACTTGGCTAAATAGATTTGAAGCTGAAGTTAGTGCCGAATCAACAGCACTCACATTCAGAGAGCAGCAAAATCAAATCCCCACTCCACATAGCAGCTTGCTTTCCAACAAGCACATATTTCTCTAGTGCCCATCTCCAGGGTACGACAAACATCACTGAGTGACATAAACTGTTATGAAATGCACCACCATCTGCCAGTAATACTTAACAAAAGTAGACATCTCACCTTGCTAGGCCCGAGTCAGAATTAGACTAAAAACTAGCCAGGCAATATTACAATCTTTTTCCTAACCCCTGGTGCTCACTTGGAAATGAATGGAAGTGGGACAACTTCAAATAATTTTTACGAGGCAGAACAGAACAAGTCTTAAAATTGTTTTTGGCTCCATTGCCCCTGGGTCAGCTGCTGAAACAGAAGTCAGGTTGTGACTTGTAGGCTTACGTTCATTTTCCTTGTGCTGCTTAATTTTAGTAGCATAGTTTCCACGTACTCTAATTTCTCGTTTTCAGTGTTGTATGACACGTCTTGTAAATAGTGTGAAGTTGGTTTAACTATTCAACATTAAAGTTATATCCCCACTAGGTCTATAATCTAAAGACCTGTTACTTACAGATAAGGAATACTGCTGACCTCTGGTAACTACAGAGAATTATGAGGAAATCCAATAAGTCTCCTTCTTGCTTATTTGAGATTAACTTTAAATAAGGATTTGCTAAATTATACAAAGCTGTCCTTTCAAAATTGAGTAGACAAAACCTTATATACTCTAGATCCTAAGTCAACATGACTTCCTCTTTTTTTTAAAAAAATATTCTTTTACAAGAATGCCCAATTCTCCACAAAGTCTCTGAAAGTGAAACCTATCAACATAGGACCACCAAGTGACCAAACCTGTGACTATCATCCCAGGACAGAGTTCCGCAGTTCTTGGTGGATTCTGAATGGATTAAGGTCCCAGCCCTCGGCCAGCCTGCTGGAAGTGAAAGCCACTGTTCCTCACCACACACCTCTGTCACTTAGTCCTAATTATGACAGAACTTGTGCTCTCGATCAAGGGCTAAGGAGCCGTTTTCTTTATAAAAAGAGCCACGAGCTCCATATTCATCAATTATAAGTGATATCTTTAGGCTGTGTAGGAGGGTTTAGCTCTCTACACACAACGTGAGATTCACAAGCTGGGATTGTTTTTGGAGGAGGGGGAGAGCTTAGAAATTGTCTAAAAGCAGCAGGGAGGAACAAGGAGGCGCTCCCCTCCCTCCAGACTGCAGACTCCAGGAGCTGCTTAGCAGCGTGCGGAAGGGAGAAGCACAGCTCTATGGGAGTCAGAAGGCGAAAGGAAGGAATCCTAAAGGGGTTGGAAGCATGAATTTTGCTGATGATGGATTCTGAATTCAAGGGGGAACATATGACTTGGGGAGGAATTGACAAGCAGAACAAACCTGGCTTCTTACAATGACTAATCTAAACAAAGAGGCAAATACCAGTGACTTGTGAGGTCACAGGTCAGAGAGGGATTACTGTCCAGGCTCTCCTTGACCTCCAAATTGATAGAGTCCAGGAAGCTCAAGGAAATGGGGATCTTATCTAAGCATTTATACTCCTCTCAATCCTGATGATGGAGGTGGTGATATATATCAGAGAACTATCATGTAGTTTTTGAAATATCTCATTCTACTTATAGATTTAGTTTCGTAGCAACAATTAAAAACAAGAACTATTGGAATTGATGAAACTTAGATGTAATTGTGCAGGAAGATATGCCAGCCTTTCCTGGGAAACCCTTTAGAGAGACTTAGATATATTTCGCAGCATTTGGAAAATGCATTTGAGACCCCAAAGGTAAAGTTCACTTGAGGAATTATCAAATCTCCCGGAGATTCTGCTACTCACAAAGCCTGTGCTCTAGGACTGTCTTGAGGATTAGCTAGGTACCTACCATTACTCACTCTCAGCAGACACTGAACTACCTTGCTCACTCAGTATTTCTCACAAACCCATGAGATCAGTGTTGGCTTCATTTTAAAATGTTGAAATGGGTTTTCAGTGAGCTTCAATCAACTCGCTTATGGTCCCTCTATTAGGAAGAGGCTGAGCTGGGACTTTCAATCTCCTTGGCTGGTGCCAGAGGTTTGTCTGGGCTCTTTCCACAGACCTCACTGACTCTCACCTGTTTTTCTGCTACAGTTAATATGAGACATCGTTTCTCCAAGTTTGCCGAGAAACATATTCTCTATCAGTATTCAAAGTAGTGAGATAGTTGTGCCCAGCAAAGTTCACATGACTCTTTATTATACAAGAACCATTTACATTAAGTAATGATGGTGAGGGGGTAAAGGAGGTGAAGAATGAATAAAATAAGAAGAGAACATTAGGTTCTTAAAAATCTCCCGAAAACCCAAGATTTTCTGGGACTTGAGTAGGTTTCTCCTCTATGTCACAAGGGAAAATTTTGACTCGGCTTTCATTTGTTTCTTCTCTGTTTGGAGAAAAAAAGAAAAGAAAAACTTGATTCATGAAAGCCAGTGATGCAGCTACAGGGTACAGAGGAGTGCTAAGCAGTCTAGACTCTCTCTTAATAAATAAATGATAGAATATTTTTTAAAAAGATTAAGCATCCTATCCCAGAGGTAGGGTTCAGAAAATGTCTGTTATAATTGTTAGCACCAGCTTTCTGTGACATTTTGTACACACTGTTTCTAACATGGTGGCAATTTTACTTGTCTTGCTTCTTCTGCTTTACTTTCCAAGCAGGATTATCTGTGATGATTACTGTATGTAAACTAGTACTTTATAAAATGTAAAGACTATATCAGAATATGGTATTATTACGATGATAATTCAGCAGAGAATTGTTTATAGTATCACAGTGATTACAAGTAGCAGGAGTGATTAACTTTGAATTTTTTTGCATATGTATATATGTGCTTGTACATGTATGTATATGGGAGGTACGTGCACATGTAAAGGCCAGATGGATATCAGATGTCTTAATCACGTTCTACTTTATTTTTGGAGGCAAGGTCTCTCGCTGAACCTAGAGCTCACTGATTTGGCAAGACTGGCTTTGCCAGTAGGTTCCAGAGATTCCCTGCCTCTGCCTCCCTAGTGCTGGGGTTAGAAGCGTGTGCCATGATGCCTGGCATTCACATGGGTCTTGGGGATCTGAACTCAGGTCCTCACGCTTGCTCGGCAAGTGCTTTACCCACTGAGACATCTCCTGCTTTGAGTTTGAGGCCTGTAATTTTTTTTAAAATGATAATCAAATCCTAACAGTCCTACACATCTAATTGAAGAAAACAAACTGTTCTTTAGGTTCTCAGAACTTCAAGTTCTTTTTCACCATAATATAATTGGAACCCCTAAGGATTCATTTAATTCAGAGTATAAAGGGAAAACAACAACAACAGAGTTGAAATAAAGGGAAGGCTGGTTTCACAGATTGCCCACAAAACTGGGAAATTGTTACTACAACACAAAGCAATAAAGAGGCTTACAAACTGAGTCCTGGGGGGAAGGACACAGCTCTATTTGTTGCATGTGGGTACCAGAGCCCAGAAGTTGGCCTCCTCTAGTCTATGAGTGCCATATGCATAAATTTGTAGACTGTCATTCCCCTTAACTCAAAACACTGGTGAACAAACGGCTGGTTGGAGCAAGGCCATCTTGACAACATGACAACCATTGCACTCAGAACATTGACCATCTCTCATCGCTCAAAGTCTAGAAACTACTGACTTGCCTAACTCAAGAGTTTTTGTTGTTGACCCAAAGTGTGTCTTAACTAATCTCAAGAGGACCTTAGGGAAGGGGTTTCAGAAGCCATCTACATGTCCTTCCCACCCCCACCGATGCTGGAGGAGACTTCTTAACCCCATTCTGTACAGAGGATTAGCATTTCAAGGAAAAAAGAATGCCCTGGGCTTGTTTGCTCCCTGGAATTATGGTTGGCAAATGCCAGAAGTAATGGAATTCCCTTGCCCTAAGTTTTCCCATGAAGGGCCTCCTATTAGAGCAATGGCCTGATCTTTTTGGAGGCCTTCTCCAAGGATTCTGAGGACTTTTGTGGGGATCAGTAATTGGTTCTTTTCTCTCTTGTTCAGAGTAGAGGAATCAGGTAGACCCATGGCTTCAGAATGCACACATTCTCCTTGCTCTGTCCATGGGGACTGGCCTGCTCTACCCTTGCAAGGCCAGGTCTGCAGGGGCCCAACTGCCTTGCCCGACTCCAGGATTGTTTAACCAGAGAAGGGGAGGAGAAGAGAATCAAACCCACATTCTCCAAAAGAGTTTGTTTGGAATAATGATGACATTTTGCCCTCCATCGGTCTCATGTCTGAGTCTATTTCTCAACAGAATGAAAAGACCATCACTTTTGGCTCTTGTAAACACCAGTGAGGTCTACTCTTCTTACTGTGTGACCTTGTTAGTGTCTGAAGGTAGCATTAAAATTACTCTTTGGCTCCTGAGTTCACCACTTTCGTCAGATATAAATCCAGACTTCTTATTTTAAGGACTTCCTTAATAAGCAGATGAGCTGGGACTCTGGACAAATGTTCTACACTAGAAGTATAGCCACCCTTGATCTACAACATTACATCATGTATTAGTTACTTACCCGTTGTTATAGCCAAATACCTGGCCATAAGCAGCTTAAGGAAGGAAAGATTTATTTTGGCTTATAGTTTGAGGTTATAGCCCATCAAGGCAGGAGCCTGAGGCAGCTGGCCACAGTCAGCCCATAGTCAAGAAGCAGAGAGAGAGAGAGAGAGAGAGAGAGAGAGAGAGAGAGAGAGAGAGAGAGAGAGAGAGAGAGACTGCTGCTCAGCTTGTCTTCCCCTTTTATTTAGCCAGAGTCCCACCCATGGAATGCCCAGAGTTAGGGTGGGTTCTCCCACCACAGTCTAATCTAGAGAATCTAACCTAATCCATAAGATCCCTCACAGACATTTCCAAATATTTGTTTTTGTGGTGATGTGATTATAAAGTCTGACAAGTTGACAACCAGAGATTCACCATTCCACACTCTAATAAACCATCCTCAAGCTCATATTAGTTATTATTTTATCGAAGCACATGGACAGTGTTGGTTCATGTTGAGTTTTCCACCAGCTTAACAACTCCTAAAACTTTTGCCCATCACTTGTTATCAAGCAAAGTTCCCTCCTTCCTTTCCAGGCTTCATAACATTTTGGAAACCGCTATCTACTTACATTGACCCCTGAGAAACTTTGACTCACATGGGCTTTGGTGTTGAACTTGGCTGTGGGACCTCAGTGAATGACTCAATAGCGCTCTGCCTCTTTACAGAATATTCATAATAAATCATGAGGATTAAATGAAGATTTCTATACAGGCCATTTAGCATACTACTCAACACGGAGAAAACACTCAATAAACACTAACAATGCCTACCATCAGCATTCACCCAACAAACTACACAGATCTTTTTAAAGTCTAAAGTCACTTACTAGATGCACTAGCCCTCACTTTTAACCGTGAGTCAACCATATGTTGCAAAAGCACATCTTCTGGGTATCCATCAACATTTTCAATGAAAAAAATGGTAAGCACACAGATTCCTGAGGCTTACCAGAATGTCCTTTTAGATGGACATCAATCCATCACTCAGCTCAAAAGTGCCAGGATACATTTGTTCAACCAGCCACAAAGCTATTTAATTGACCTCAACAAGGCAACAAGAATATCATAAAAATCTCTGCCAAATTGCTCCCAGAAATAAAAATCCATGTCTTGACATCCCCATCACCAACCTGATGAACTATGAAAGAACAAAATTACGTTAGACCTAAGAATGCTTTCCTTTTAGCAGGCTTGTATTGAATCCAACCAATATTTTTCTCCTAGACATTTACTGATGCTAAAGTTGTTGAGGATCAAGGTTCTGCAAATTCTAGAATGTGTCTTCTATTTCCTTATACTACGTATTTCTCTCTCTCTCTCTCTCTCTCTCTCTCTCTCTCTCTCTCTCTCTCTTTTCTGTTTATTTGTTTGTTTTTCCAGGGTCTCACTTTAGCCCAGGCTGAACTAGAATTTACTATGTAGTCTCAGGCTGGCCTCAAATTCATGGTGATCCTACCTCTGCCTCCCCAGTGTTGAGATTAAAGGCATGCATCATGCCCAGCCATATTTTGAAACCAGAATCTTTTCCTCTTTTCAATATCTTGGCTATATTTTCTCATAAATGATGTGTTTAAAATTTTAATAATTTTATTTATTTATTAAAGAGAGAGAGAAAGAGAACAGGAACACCAGGGCCTCTGGCCACTGCACATGAATTCCAGATGCATTCTGTGCCTATTGGGGAATTGTCAAGCCATCAGGCTTTGCAAGTAAGTGCCTTTAACTGCTGAGCCATCTCTTAATCCCATGATGTGTTTAAATAGGCAGTTCTGTCTCTACCCAGTGTGGTGGTTTCAAGGGAAAGACCCAGTGAAGGAGGAGAGAGTTCTTGGTCAGTTCAATTTGCTGACCACCCAAAAAGCATACAAGGTGACATGTCCCTTTCTGGGGCTTCTTCTGGTAATGATGATGGTGATGACAGCAGCTCCCAAGCATTTGAAATGTACTAAGGAATCCTCTCATCAATGGGCTGAGGCTGCTGTCACGGCAGTGTCTTTTTACAGAGCTGGGATCAGGCTTACAAATGGCTGATCTAGGACTTAAACCCAGGTCAATTAGATTCTAGAGTCCAAGCTTCCAACCGATTTCTACATTATCTCTTTCTCTTTTTCTCTAAATAAACGGTACCATATGACTATCCTGGCTGTATGAGCTATACAGCTGGGGCCCATTCTGAGTCCCGCAGGCACAGAAATTTTGTACATAGTCCAGAGTTAACTAGACTTCAGCCTAGTGCCTCATCCTAACAGAGTTTATAATAAATTGGCATAGTAAACCAGATCATCCTGTTGATTTACACAGTGTATCTAGCACATGGGCCAGGCAATCAGAACCATCTGCACAGGGTATTTTCCCCTCTAGACAGTTTTATCTCTGTCAATACAAGCTATCAGAATCAAAGGAGGATCTGAATGTAAAACTGAATTTCCAAAGAAAGAAAGATTTTGCTTGTGGTACTAAGTGAAATCTGACAACATCCCCATCATGAAGGACACTTATTGGGACAAAGGGTACAATCCGTGCTCACCTTTGGGTGCTTCTGATGGTGGCCAGCCCCCTTTCTGAATCTCTGTGGTTTAATTTATATTTTTGCCAATTTTAGGCCTAAACACAACCACTTTCTGGAGGTGACCTTTCAAACTGCTCTGATACATTCTTGGGTGCTATTTCTCAACCAGTCTCAGGGGAGCCTCAAAGCTAGTCTATGCTCTGCAATGTAGCTATCTCTAGCCTAAAGCCTTTGACAAGACATAAAAAGATTCTATCTTTTCATTTTTTGCTCCCCCCTTTTTTAACCACAGATCCCTGTGCAAGGGTGTCCAGCACTTGAGCAAGTAGACACAGCCTATCCTCAAAGAAATCAGTCAGATACCAGATGCAGAGGGCAGGGGAGGAAGTCACAGAGAATGTGCTGAGCTAGGCCACTTGATTTTTCATATTCCCACCTAGAAATGCATGCACAGCAGTGTTTTCACTATGCCACGGTCTTCCCAGAGATAAGACCAAGGAAGACAATGCAAATAGTAAGTATGGGAACACCACTGGCAGTAAACCAAGCCTGAGAATGTGAAAGCAAAAGTGACCAGCAATGAAGGGAAACTGTTTTGTTGGTAAAGAATGGAATGTGAAAATGCAATGAGCATTTTATACAGAGGACATTTCTCAGTTCATGTTACTTGATGACTCAAATTGGGGAATTCTGTTGGCAAAGTGACCTACTTCCTCTTTTTGGGCCATCTTATGAATATCTGGGAAAGGACTCCCTCCAAGTCATTGTGATAGTGATCACAGATGCAGCTCCTGGCTTTTTGCAGGTTGCTATGGAGATTTGCACCCTTCCTTTCCTTCCTTCTTTCCTTTCTCTTTCTTTCTTTCTCTCTTCCTTCCTTTCTCTTTTTCTTTCCTCCATTCCTCACTCCCTCTGTTCTTTCTCTCCCCTCCTTCTCTATTTCTTTCTCTCTCTTTCTTCTTTTTAAGACAGGGTCTTATGTTGTCCAGGCTGGCTTTGAACTCACTATGTAACTGAGGCTAGTCTTGAACTCCTGATCATCATGCAGTTCTAGCAGCTAACATCTGGAACGAAATGTACAATCCCACAGAGGTTTTGCAGTTGAATAGAGATGCTATGATACAGATACAGCTGCAACCTGGATGGAGGGTCAAGTGGCCTGAGGCAAAACTCTACCATTTTTTCCAGTTGCAAGGCTACAGGCATTACTTCACCTCCCAGAGCCTTAGGTGGCTTAACTACAAAGTGAGAGGTTTAAAACAGATAACTTCAAAGATTCATTCTAGCCTCTAACACTCCATGACTCTGTGAAGAAAAGCAAATAAAATCCAGCGTCTCATTGCTTATACAGCGCATAGAAAACAGGTTGATGCATCAGCAGGTCACACAGACACAGATTCTATTAGCCAGAGCTCAGCTCTCTGTGGCTGAAAAGAATGAGAAGAATATTTTGGCTTTCAAAGTGGGCAAAGATCTGGTTTGGATTTCTCTCCAGAAAGACAGCATGTCTCAGCATCAGAAAGGATGCCAGGAGCCACAGGCTGGGTCACTGCTTTCAGTGAGGTCCACCAGGCAGAACACAAATTTCTTAATTACCATTACTATAACCTTTACCACACCTTGTTTTTCTTGGGGGCCTTTCTGGTCAGGTAATCTGGGTTAGATCCAGCCCAATTTATAAAACTTGAGGCTTTCCCCCACTGTAGGTAAGATTACATGCTATTTTAAGAAACCTCTTGGGGGATGAGGAAATATGTTGTTTTCCTTTTAAATATTACACTGCCTATCGATTCCAAATGCTAACCAAGCTTTTAAAGAAAAACATGAGCTCCCTAAAAATAGCCTTTCTACAATGCCTCTTAGGTTTGGGTACTTTCTACACTGAGCACAACTTGCTTAACATGCACCTAGAAATAACACTATTTGGTGAACATATCTAAATGGTTAAGGAAAACTAAATGGACATGTCCTCAAACACTAAACAAATATCAATTAATTTAAGAACTTTTGATACCCAAACATTGAATTCAAAGGCACCATCTTGGACTTCAATTTTTTCTGACCACTCTTAAGTATGTGACTTCTTAAATTCTTTCCAATTTTGACTACCATGACTCTCCATGGGACTGCCTCTCTGCCTATTAGGTTTTTGAGAAGGTCTTGCTCTGTAGCCCAGGCTGGCCCAAACTCACTATATGACCCAGTCTGACCTCGAACTCAAAGCAGTTTTTCCAGCCTCAGCCTCTAAGTGCTGGGATTATAGTCATAAGCCACCAGGCCCAGCCGCTTTTAAACTTGGCTTTCTATGTGCCCTTTCCAAGCTATTCTTGTTCATTTCCTTCTCCTTTGGTAGCTTCTTAATATATAGCAAAATTCTATAGGCAGCTGCTGCTCTTTTGTCTTTCAGAATCTTTCTCTGATGGTCTTATCTTTGGGTTTGGCAGACTCAGGTTGAGTTACCATTAACTCTGTGTGGCTGACTTCTTAATCTTGTTCACTAACCTTAGCCATCTCAGTTTCAATTTGTTATTTCCCTCCACTGTGTGCTATCTCCTTTCTTGAAATGCATATTGAAGAATTTGGGGCTACAAAATAAAAATTAATATATTTTACTCTCAAATGACTTAGAAAGCATTGTGTGTGGATGCATGATAGATGGGATGGTTATGAAAGAGACGTGGTAAATCATTAGCAGTAGATGAAGGTAGATAAAGGAATAAGGCTCTGGGCATTACTCTACAAATTTTCGAATACAAACAAAACTGAACATTGATAGAACACAAACTAAGCAAACAAAAAATTCTAGGATGAAACCTTTTCTTCCAGCCCCTATGCAAGCTGTTTCTACCTTTTAATAACATTATTCTCTCAAGCCAAAAAAATGTACTTGTTGAAATATGGCTTTTGAATTGTCTCACATCTATTCATTCTTTTGAACACATATAACCACCACCCTATTTGAAACACCTAACATTTGATCATAAATTACTGCTACTATTTACAGATTCATTACTCCCTAAACTAGGCTTTCTCTACTTTAAAATATTTAAACATATTATGTATCCTAACAGTATTCATCAAATTTTCATTAATGACTCTCTCTCTATATATATACATATATATATATAAAAGAAGACATGAAAAACACATTTGATAAATAAGTGCATACTTTTTAAAGCATAAATTTAGAAAGTTAATTGTAAAATATTTTTCTATTAAAAGTAACTCATGGACTCAGATAAATCTGTGATATCATCTTGTTCTTCAATAACTGATACTTCTCATTGCTTTCTGGTAGATATTTTCTCTCTCTCTCTCTCTCTCTCTCTCTCTCTCTCTCTCTCTCTCTCTCTGGTTATATCAAAAGTAAAGAAAATTCTAAAAACTCATAACTGTATATATAAAACTAGTGTTAACAACTTAAGAATCCTATTTTTCCTTGTCACAAAGGATAAATGAATTTTACAAAATGGAGATTACATTACGCTATTTTACAGCCAATTTTTAACTCCTCTCTATAGTATGAGAATTTTCCCATTTGAGTAAATATTTTATACAACATGGTAATTATAGAATATGTTTGTAATCAAATTTATTTCTGTAAGTAGCACAAATAAAAACATCCAATGAGCATTATTGTGATCATGTCCCGAAGCCTCCATCAGAACCAGTGGCTGCTGTGTTTTTCAATATTAAACTGAGTCACATCTTACATGACTTGGACACCAAACACATTGTGACCTTCTTCACTCTTGTGCTTTCAGTTCCTCACTCACGTAGCCTCATTCCAATCCAGATCAGAAGCCACAAGGTATCTTAAATGCCTTTGTATGAGAGATCCTCCAAAGCTGGCCTTTGGAGCTGGAGAAATGGCTTAGTAGTTACAAATGCTTGCTTGCAAAGCCTGACAGTCCAGTTTTGATTCCCCAGTGCCCATGTAAAGCCAGATGCACAAAGTGGCATATGCATCTGGAGTTCATTTTCAGTGGTTAGAGGCCCTGGCATGCCCATATTCTCTCTCTCAAATAAAGAAAATAATTTTAAAACATGGTCTTTGAATAATGCCCTATGTGTTTGTTTAGGCCACGATGAAGTCCCCCTCTTTTCTACATCTTTCCATCTGCCACCCACACTTGTCACTTCTTATTTCTCATTGATACAAAAGAAGTCTGACGGATCTCCCCTTGTTGACAAGCAGGTGGCAAGTACCTGCCTCTTTCTTTACTTGGGAGGCAGAAGGAGTGTGACATGGGCAGATGACACAATCATCTGAATTTGAACCTCAGTAAGTTCTAGAGCCTATATATCCTTAGACAAGCCCTGAGGAGGGCCATCCCTGAGAAATGTTTTATTATACTATGCCTGTCTGGATGAGGCCCTACATGTGTGATAAAAGCACAGTTGAGTGAACCTGCTTAATGTTAAAACCAAATGACTTTGAAACGAAATATATGCATGAATCTTTCAGGTTAATGAAATTTGTCTCTTGAATATCACTAATATTCAACAACCGCTTTTCATTGCTTTCTGGCAGATATATTCACCTAGAACTATGCTATAAAGTATAACGGCAAGAATTTTAAATAACTTGCTATAATAAATAGATACAAATGATTTATAAGGTCAATAAATTATATATGAATTTGAACCATGAAGACATATAAAAGTACTAGAGGAAATATTTTTCTCAATAGTTTCAATATGAAACCTCCCTGATATGATTAGGTTGACAATAAAATCTCATGAAGAATTAGAATGGCAAGAAACTCCATTATTGGAGCAAAGCATAAGGCTACTGTAGACTGTAGACGTGAGACCTTTGTAGCATCAATAGCCTCAGGGACCCAACGAGGTCTTTAGACGTTTATAGAGGAAGCCATTGCTTTATTTCAGTGAGTTTCTTCAAATCAAATTTTATGCATACATTAAGTCATGGGCAAGCCATCACTGAAGCTGCTGTGAGGCGCATGAAGGGAAGGGTTTCTGGCTGCAGAAAGGTAGAAAAGCCTTGCAATGCTGTTCTTCACCATTTCAGGATGGAGTTGGGAATTTTCCATAGTAAAATTTAACACACATTTTTTAAGATTCTAAAACAAATTTTAAATGGGTAACACTTTAAATAAAAGCACTGTCCATCGGCTTCTCAGACTTGGACAAGTTCCATCTTATCAAAGGGAGGTTAGGAGGAAGTGTTTAATATTGCTGTAGGGCTCTCCCAACTCAAAGCCACCATTTGACAGTGAGCGTTGTCAGGCTCCCCCATGCTGAATGCCGAGATTGGTTTCATGGACAAGGAAGGCCCCACAAAAGAAATGATTAAAAACAACTAGAAGACGATGACTTCTTTGTGACTCTTGCCTGAAAGCCTGAAATCTGAGCAGAATTCAGCTCAGTTTCTCTAATGAATTCCTCTGCTGCTGTCATGCGGTTAATTCTCCACATTTTCTACTACCCTGATTATTAAAAAAAAAAAGGAAGAAAGAAAGAAGAAAAAGGAAAAAAGAGCCAGCCAATATAAACATCAAAGGGTCCTCCCACTTCTGGGGCCTTCAGATATTTTCCAGAACTAGACTGTGAGGACAAAAGAGATTGAGGGACCATGTTGGGGGGAGGCTGTTTTCCTCTGGGAAGTAAGCATACAACCAGGCAGCAAAGGTTTCCTCAAAGACACTCCTCTGGCCTACCCAAGACAGACCCCAGCTATTACTATATGTTGTGTGGAGGATGGGAGTGGACCCTCCCCAAAGGGAGTCTAGTTGCAGACATCCTCCACAGGGCCTCAGACCAAAGCACTGAAGGGGAAGGGGATGAGGTTGGAAGAGGGAGGCAATTTGAGAAACTTAAAACCAGCACAACTTTTCATTTCCTGAACTCAGAGCAAATAACTGTTTGTGGTATTCACTGGAGTTTCGAGTTTTTTTTCCTTTTGCCAAACTTGTAGACCCCCACAAAAAGCTGACTACAAGATTGTTCTGAAGTTAATGAGATGAGACAAAGTGGGAATAACGGGAATGCCTAAGCCTGGGACGGGAGAATGAACAGGCTGCAGCAGAGTTCCATGTGAAACCATGCAGAGTGTTTAGGTAACTGTGAACAGTATAGGAATCAATACTGTCACTTGGCTGCTGGAAGCCCCACTGCAATTTAAGGCCAGATTAGCAAAAACTATAGTGTTCCGAGTAAGGGGAAAAACACTACAGCTCCCCTGTGCCTGGCACTGGGCTGGCACAGCTGGAGTACTGCCTCAGGTCTGGATGCCAAGGCTTAGAGACATACAGAGCAATGGAGCAGTGGAGGGGCCACAGGAAGAGCCAGGGTATGCCAGTCATGAAAGCATGTCATATGAAGACCCAATGGAGAAACCAGGATTGTCTCAACTGGGAAAAAATGAACTCACTGGGCAGGTTAGCTATCAGAAAATAGCTTCCAGGCACAAGCTCATCTCTAAGACTCCAGAGGACAGACAAATGGGCAGGAAAAGAAGTTCATATGAGAAACGTTTTTCTAATAATTCAAACTGTCCCCAAGTGGAGCAGGTGGCTTTGTGTAAAGATGACTTCTCTAGCATGGGAAGGAAAGGCTCAAGTCGAAGGAGCATCTGGGAGAGAGCTATCATTGACCCTCCATCCAGCACTAAGAGGACGACTGGTATAGAGAACCATTAGATTCTTTCAATGTTAGGATCTGAGCCTGAAAACTACATAATGAAAAAGAAATGGCATTCAAAATAAAAGGTACCTATCAGTGGCCCGAATCTTTCTCCATTTAGTGAAATATTTATTCAGAGTCTCTCATCAATCCCACTGCAGTGCCTTGGGCATGTTTCGACTAAATAAGGAAAACCTCCTCCCCTCCCCATCAGGTTAGGATCTGAAGCTGAAGAAACCTTGTGTATAGGATTTACGTCATTTGAATGCTCTTTCTAATATATTCATTAACCTATTTGGCCATTTAGATACTTTGTCTCCAGTCACAACACATGTGAAAAGAAAATGAAGAGAAGAGAAGAAAAAAGAGAAGCAGCTGTCCTTGAGTATGGTTTATGTCTCATGTCCCGTCACTTCAGTGCCTTGGGACCAACCACAGTATTTGGTACAAAACGGGTGGCAAAAATATTTCTGCTTCTGCTAAGGCTGCATCGATGCATCACAGGTGGATATACAATAAACTAAACAGAGGTGCTCTTTGTTACCACAGCAGCTGTCATCTAGTAAAGCTCCCAAAAGTCCACAAAAGTCACACAGAGAAACACCTAAAGTCAGGCACCGTGCCTGCCACAGGCCTATAATCTCAGCTACTCTGGAGGCTGAGGCAGGAAAGTCATAGATTCAAGGCCAGCCTGGGCAATGTAGTAAAACTCTGTCAAAGTTAAAAACAAAACTAATTAAAACATAAAATGAATAAAAAGAAAGAAAGAATTGTGAGTGGGGATGGAATTTTCTTAAGGGAGTGATATTTTCACAAAGACTGAAAGAGGTGATAGGAGTTGGAGAAGGACTGTTGGTGGAAAGGAAAGAACGGGGCTGGAAGGATTGTGAGTGAAGGTAAAACAAAGGTAGGACACGCAGAATGTCATCGACAACGCTCTGATCTCTCCGGTGAATCCTGCCAGTGGCTTGGAAGTCATTGAAAGACTTCCAGCAGGGAAATTATCTAAACTACCAGGTAGGCTGCTCTGATGAAAGAGACTGAAACAGCAGATTTGAAGCCATTAGTGGTTCATGAAATGACTCTGGTTGACCATGCCAAGCATGAAAAAAAAAACTGATTTTTTTCAAAATATCACAATGAATCATCCATGGTAAAGGCACATATTATTTTGTGACTGCATTGTTTCAGAGAAGATGCACAGCAACACATATATTTTTATCCTGTGTCTATTCATGGATGAAGTATTCATAGCGGCTCAGAGGCCGAAAAGCTGAAAGCTAGAAGCTGGGAGAGCAGTTAGAAAATGACTGGAATAGTTGGGGTGGTGAAGGCGTTAAAAAGCAGACAGGTTCAATGCAACCTAGACACATTAGGAAGAGCTTGGTGACTGCGTGAGAGGCAAAGGAAACGGAGGTCAAGGTTAACTCAGATTTACATTTCTAGCCCTGACTAACCTGAAAGAAAAATGAGCAAATGGATGAGTGAACAAACCAGTAATGAAGACAAGATGGTAAATCTAGCTAAAATTGTGGTTTGCTTCAAATACAAGTGTATCTATCTGTCATCCATCTATCATATCTGTCTATTATCTATCTGTCTCCTAGCTATCTAAAATAGGAGGTACTTATTTTCCCCGCTTGGTTTCTCTTCACAGGTTTTTTTTTTTAGATATAAGGCTCATTCGTATCTCCAACATTATATCCACAGGGCTCTAAGGGACACAGGCCTGTCATATGTAACTATGTACTGAATAAACTAATAAGGAGAATAAAATAAAAATGAAAAAGTAGTTAGTCTTAGGGGAAAATGAAGTATTCAGTAATTTTTAAAGTCATGGGAAGTAAACCAGCTTAAGAATAGTTTTTAAGTTGTAAAGAAAGTATATTTTACATATTATAATACATGCAAACACTCCTATCCTCTGACTACAGAACACACCGAAGGCTTTGGTCACTCTGTTGTAGCTCCTCTCTTCCTGTTTACAGCCCTGCAAAAGGCTCAAACCTCTAAATTCACAGTTGTAAACACTGCTCTGATTCTTCCTGCTGGTAAAGGGCATGTGTAACCCTGTTTAAAGGAAAATAAATGGTTGGTGGAGAATATCCAAGAAACCTAAAGCTACCGTTGTAATCCGTTCCTTGCCTTCTGGTTTGTAGTTTGCCTATGGCTCTTAGATTACACTTGACTTACGTCCTAATATATATATGAGTTGTCTATTCAATTTCACTCCCTCAAGGGCAGTAACCATGTCTTCTACTATTACTATAATGTCCATGAAGCTTAACAGTCCTAAACACAGTGGACACTGGATATTTCTAGACCAGACTAACAGTAACAGATTAAAACAGAGATATCCTAACTTAGAGGCTGCAAAACTAGACTTCCCTCCCTTTGTCAAGCTGTGTCGGTCTTGAATGTTTTGTCCCCAGCCATCCTTGTCTTTTATTACAAAATAGGAATTGCCTTTTTTTTTTTTCCAAACCAAATAAAACATTTTCCATTGTAAGCTACACTTACAGCTGGGATGTTGAAATGTTCCTCAAGCGAAGATTTTTATCTGTGCTGCAAAGGGGGAAAGTGTAATTCATAATCTTAATTCTTTAAGCAAATCCAGAGACTCTGTTTGGGGCCTAGACAGCCTTCTCAGCTTACTTGCTTATTTTCAGGTCCCATGCCAGTTCCCCCTGAGCTCCTGCTGGGAACCAGTCCAGTGATGGGATCACACTGGGACAGATTGTTGCTGGCATGACCCCTACTATTCCTAACAGCTGAGAGGCCATCCTACACAAAAAGAGAATTGAAAAAGGTGGATATGATGGAGAGAAAGCCAGAGGTTAAAAAGCTTGAAGGCCTAAACAAATGTGTTGACTCAGAAATGCTCACTTCCCAGCACCCTTGCTTCATCTTGGCTTGCTCAGACAGAAGGAGGCACCTTTTCTTCCAGCTGATTGTCCATCTTTAATTTCTAGATTTTGAAGGAAAGGTAGTCTGCTATGCTCTACATTGGTCACTGAACACTTCAGGTAATCCTTTTGGGAGCAATACTGACTATTTTTAAGGGAGTTTTGAATTTACTTTCCTTTACTCAGAGAAGTTCTGAGAAACTAAATTCAAACATTTCCACATGTCGATAGGAAAATGAGAAATCTATAAGTTTGTGCAGACCAATCACTTGTATGCTGGCTGGAGTATGGCCCAGGTTCCTTGCTGATGGGGAAAATATGAAAAGCAGAGGGGAACTTTAATGAGGGAAGTAACACTTGAGGCAAGTATTATGAAAGGAGATGTGAGAAGACCACTAGTTTTGGGTACTAGCAGGATCCAAACTGTAAAGATGAGTCTGTGTCTGCTGTGTTCAGGGAACCATATGGAACCTGTGTGGTGAGAGGAGAGAAATCACATGGGATCACTGAGTGAAGAGGGCAAATCCACAGGAATGAAAACCACAAAAATGTTAGCACTGAAAAGTAAACATGAATTTAATGTTTAGAAACATTTTGAGTACCTCAAAAAAAAAAAAAAAAGAACTGCATTTGCTTTTTGTGCTATAAATCCACTTTAGGATAAAGCTGATAAATCAGGAAATCTGACAATATAACATGTCACTAAACATGTCACATGAAGTGAGTTAAGGAGGGAAAGAGAGCTGTGAGTGAGGAGTATAGACAGACAGACAGACAGACAGACAGACAGACAGACAGAGACACAGGCAGACATCCAGGGTGAGGACCAGAAAAGAAAACCAATGAAAGAGCACTGGTCTAACTGCTTACCTCAACATCAATGGAAACATAAAGTTATAGGCAGGATGAATTGTGAACAGAAAAGTGTGCATTCAGAGCCAGTATATAACTTTTGTTGGCCTACATTTAAGATGTAATCACAGTTGGGACCCATTAAAAGGAACTGTCTGGAGAGAACTGGCTTAGCGTTTCAATTGTCATTATCTGGAAAACAAAGATTATAGTTTGCTCATTCCATTTTGGAACAGGAAAATTTGCTTTCAGAGAGGCCAATATATACTATTGAATCCTTTTTTT
This sequence comes from Zapus hudsonius, assembly GCA_004024765.1. Classification (NCBI taxonomy): domain Eukaryota; kingdom Metazoa; phylum Chordata; class Mammalia; order Rodentia; family Dipodidae; genus Zapus; species Zapus hudsonius. The sequence continues at coordinate 11,772 of PVHP010017639.1, read as the reverse complement.
GGAAGCCAACATGAAGTTGTGTTCTCTTCACAATGAAAGAGGAAGGAGTGTCCAAAAAGAAGAGACCATGAAAGGCTCCTTTCAGGCACTGACTCTTGCTGTGTCCTCCTGATTAAGGGCTCATAAATAAAGGGACATAACAGCTGCAACTTATGATTAACCATGGTATAGTATTTCAAACAGTGACTAACATTATAGTTACAGGAACCAACAAAACTCTTCTATTGGTTCAACACACGACCTTGGCTTTGTCTGGCCTGTAGGTGACCTGAATTGAAGAGAAATGTCTGGGTTGAAATTTAACTCAGTGTCTGAAAAGCTCTGTCACATGGCTGGAAGTCAGTAATGTTGCAACTTCAGGAACCTCCACTCCTGTCAATGTGATTGGCTGGTGTAAAGGTGAATCTGAAGAGGGCAGTGAAAAAAATAAATAAAGCTAATTCGTCAGTCTCAGCCAACCCTTGAATAACTGCCTGAATTTGTGACCAGTCTAAGTAAACCACTCAGGCTGTTCTTACACAACCGAGGTAATTTTGCTGCCTGCCATGGGCAAGTGCCCTCTAGATTACAGTGGTAAACAATTCTAGAGTGACTAATGACATAGACTCTTTCTCTACCCTCTAGTGAGGGCAAAATTCTCTTAAGGAGAACACAAAAAGGTGTCAACCCTTGATTTACAGGCAAAGACCAAAGCAAGCTAAGCTTTCTCTGACTGTGAGATGTTGTTCCTGAATAAGACCTGGGCTTTAAAAAAGAGAGCACAGAAAACAGGATAAGAGGGATTTCCATTATTCTTTCCTTATAGAGTATTCTCTGAGAAGCTACTAGTATTCACCAAGTCTTAGGTAGGTTCAGGACCTAATCCTAATAACTATTTTCCCCACTCCTTCATGAGATTAAAAAGTGAAGGAAGAGCGTATTTTTCTCATTTTAGCTGGTAAGTAATCACATCACTTAGTATTTAGTTCCTTATCACAGGGCCTCAAGTTACCTTTTATTGGACTGTCCTATTAAATGAGCCCCTTAATGGTTTCAGACGCAGCTCTACAGAAGCTTAAGTTTCCAGAAGACAGCTCTACAGCCTCTCTAAAACCATGATCCAAGCACATTGCTCCATTTTTGCCTGCTTTTCCCCAGATCCAATGTTCACACTACAGGAGGTGAGTGTCTGAGCAAGGAGTACTCAATTTCAGATCTAAGCAATTACATTTTGCTTCCAAATCTGTCAACGAGTCACTCAATTCCTCTAAAAACTAAATAATAACATGTATATGACACAAATACTTTTTTTCCTACATATATGATATCCTTTTAAGACCTGCAGCAATATGGCATTAACCTGTGGTACTTAGACAATATTGAGAAGTAATGAGATGCACATTCCACAGGGGGGAAAAGCTTGTTTGAATCTTCCATTTCATAATTTGTAATGGGATGTTTAAAACCACAGAAAGAACTTAAAATTCATTTGTTAGTGTTTAAATCAACGGGATGGAACATTAGCCTCTAAAGCTGACAGAGAATGATCCTGGCTGGTACTGAGTACAGAGAGATTCTAAACTCTAGGTACTAAGTGATGCTGTTAAAGTAAGTCAATTCATCACAAGCGGTGAAACTAACTTTTAAAAAATAGTCAAGACAAAAGTTTCATCTTGATGCCCCAAAGCAATGAGGATGTTGGAAATAGTAAACATTGATAATGGCAGATTATCTGAATTAGTGAGCTGATTAATCAATTACTTAATGCAGGAGGAACAGTTGTATAATCAAACTAGGACAAGCTGAGAAGGGATAAGGCCATGTGGGTCCATTTGGGGTATTTCCATATAGATAGATAGATAGATAGATAGATAGATAGATAGATCTCAAAGAGGAGTTCACAATCTCAGTCAATGTGAAGTTATGCTATCTCTCAGCTGGGATTTTCAAACACAAAGAAGGTAACTGGGCCAGCCTTTTGAGTTGATGGCCTAATGTAAATTAAAGGGATTGATTTCACCATCATCTTTCAAGGAAGACTACTGAACCCTCTTGTTGAATCAAATTACTCTGAACAAATTTTCTATATTCTAGCTTTAAAAAATGTCTAAATAACAGTTTTAATGCATAAGCATTAAATTTGAAGAAGAAACATCATTCCATTTCTTTTAAAATATTTTAGTTATTTATTTATTTGAAAGCAGAGAAATATAGACAGACAGAGAGAGAGAGACAGAGAGAGAGAGAGACAGAGAGAGGGGTGTGCAAGGGCCTCTAGCCACTGCAAACAAACTCCAAAAGCATGCACTACTTTGTGCATCTGGCTTATGTGAGTACTAGGGAATTGAACTTGGGGCCTTAGGCACTAGAGGCAAGCACCTTAACTGCTGAGCCATCTCTCCAGCCCTCATTCCATTTCTTAAGCAATCTGAATTTAAATTTAAGAATTTAAGAAAAGGAATAGTTGCTTTTTTGTGTAAGGGTTAATAGTAAACTCTATCTCTTTGCTAATACCTTAAGATTTCAGCTTTTAATAAAACTATGTCAAATGGATAGAAAAATAAATGGCATTTTAAAATTCATTGATCCATAATTGTCACTGAAAACATCATAATATTTTAGGTTGTATCTCTTAAGTATTGAGATTAGTGGTAAGAAATTAACAAATATTTCATGGTTTCACACTCTTACCATACCAAACCAAACCAAACACTATCATCTCCTTTCATAAACAAATGTGCACCTAGTAGACCAAGGGAAATTACCCAGGGGTCATTCATATTCATTTAAGCACATATTGAGCCAACTGAGGATATAAGAATGCATAAAATGTTTCTGAAGGCTCACAGTCCAGGGGCAAATTCTGACATGACAGATTCATCCACAGAACACTTAAGCTTTGTACACTTTATTGTGTGTAACTTATACCATAATAAAAACAATAGGGCTGGGGATGTGATCAGTGGCAGAGTGCATGCTTAGCAGGCATGAGGCCCTGGGTTTGATCCCCAGAATGGCATAAATATAATTATGATTAAAAAAGACAGGTAAGCTAAGTTATGCCATAACTTCAGAACCACCATAGCAGAAGCAGAGAAAGAATTCTGCTGGGGAGTCTAACAAAGTCTCACCAAAGACCTGCAAGCCGAGATTCACCACATGGAGAAGTAGCAAGAAGCATCCTAACAGAGGAAAAGCCATTGCAAAATACAAAGGTGAGGAACGAACAGCAAGAAATGGCCGTTCTGAGTCACAAGAACAAGGAATGGAGTACGGAGAGTTGATGTAGAAGACGTGAGCCAAGAAGATCTTACAAAGCAAATTCATGAATTTCATTATAGAAGAAGTCAGCTAGTGTCTAGGTGGATAGCTCATTCTATCTTCCCAGAATAGAATAACGTTACCTCTAAATTCTACTAGTTTCTACAAGCCTATTGATGGAAAGAATGTCAGAGTGGGAGAAACATTGTTTTTCTGAAGTCACTAATTCATGATTCACACTATCAATACAATAATCACAAGTAATAGGTTGGCCAATAGGAAAGTAGAGTCATGGCCAAACCTTTAAAACTCCTGAATGATCCTTCTAATGGACTCTTACATGGAAAAAGAAGAAGAATAAGAAGGAGGAAGGGGAAAATGGGAAGGAGGGAGGAAAATAACCACCATTCAGATCTTTTCTTTTTATTTTTCTAAGGTATATACCAAAATCAGGGAGCATGAGACTCTGAAGAAATATGAGAAAAGAAAACAGCTAGTGAAAATCCTGCTATAAAATATTATCCATGATGAAGAGGGGAAAATATTCAAAACAACATGCAACACAAAAGCCCATTCTTTGTTAGGAAGATGAATGGTGAATGTTAACATATTCAATGAAAAAAAAAAAGGACTGTATACAAAACTGTGATAACAGCAATTAAGTCGAAGATTATGGGAGACTTTTTCCCTTTCTCCAAGATGTACTTCTTAAAGGACTGAATTTTATGAGTATGTATTACTTTTACAAACAGAAAAACGTATGAAGAGTCAACTTAATTTAAATAAAATATCTCTTGATGGTGGCCTATAATCACAAAGGCTGTGGGTAGCCAGATAAACCAACTAAGCACTTCCATGCGACGGTCACCACTAACAAGCAGGTTCTCAACATTTCTATGTGGTCAGCATAACATACCCAAGGAAGCGTTTTTAGATTAGCAGACAAGCCTCACCTACTGGTGCCTTCTTTTCTTGCCCACTAATTTACCCAAGAAAATGGTCTACTTCCTTGTTAAGATGATGTTTTCTTCCTGTGGCTTTAAGACATGATCATTTTAATACTGATGAATTCTTAAGCTATTTATTGCCTCTGGGAGAAATAAGCACGCATTTGGGAGCCCTTGGAATTGCTATCTCTTGGAGGAGCACCAAACCCAAACTGTGAATTCAAGAGCTTGGAGAATTTGGCATGCCATTCCGCTTGTTCTAGATAGTCTCCAAATTCAAGGCTGAGACTATAGTGCTGGCAACATAGCCTCATATGCTGAATCCACATTTTTCCCAAGTGCATTCTGAAACATTATTTAAACTGATTCTAAAAAAAAGTCCTGTGAGGCAGTTGAGGCTGGAAATTATCCTCAAGCTGTTTGTTCTTCTAAGAAGTACTGGGGGGGATGGTAGAAACAACAAAAGGAATGCATTCCCAGTGCATATAATTTGGAGGAGAAAACTGAAAAAGTGAATATCAAAAAGAGACCAAACCAAAGAATCATTCACACTCCTACCACCAAATATAATATTTTTACTACTTGAGTTGTATGACTGTTGTATGAATTTTGAAAGTTTCTAATTACTTTCTGTGTGCAATTAAGCCTGCTTAAAGATAACCAAATTTTTATATGGGTAATCAGGGACTCATGAACATTTTTTCCATTATATCTGGAAGTCCCTTCCTTCTGACTCATCTGTCTTTGAAAATACAAAGGAGAAAAATTTTAGTGCAGATTTAAAGGTTTTAATGTTTTATTTCCATTTACAAGTAAAGTTAAAAATTATCTTTGGAGAGAAGCACCTATAGCACAAAAATGACAATTATCTCTGTAACAATTCTGATTTTCTCATGTAATTATGGCCAGAGGTCAAGATCTGGATCAATAGGTTTATTAGATGAAGCAAATTAAGTAAAAATCTCCCAAATAAGAAATTAAGGAAACCAAAATAAGCCAACATTCTAAGTTGGAAGAAGAGTCGATCAGGAAAAGACAAGGAATATAGATGCAGAGGAGTGGGGCTGAACCAACAACCCATTTGTCAGATCGCTGGGTGCCCACAAGCCCTCCTGCCTCTTCTTCCAAAGAGATGGCTTAGCGGTTAAGGCACTTGCTTGCAAAGCCTGATGACCTGGGTTCAATTCCCCAGTACCCACATAAACCAGATGCACAAAGTGACACATGCATCTGGAGTTTGCTCAAAGTTACAGGAGGCTCCAGAGCACCCAGACAGATCACACTTTCTAAGTCTAGTAGTTTAGTAGGACCAAGTAAATTCTAGCCAATGGAATGTGGGTAGAAAGGGTGTGTGATACTTCCCCCAATAAATCTCCATTTTGCTTCCTCCCTCCAAGATCTTTCTTTTTCCAGGATGTCCTTGGAGATCATTTCTTAAAATAGGGAGTCAAAAGATGGAGAAGCCCAGTCTGAGAATCATTGCTCAGAGAAGAATCTCAACCAATTAAAACCATCAGCATCTAATTAAGCTTCACCTGAGCAAGAAATAAATTTGTATGTATCAAGAAATTGAGATGTGGGGTATGCATTACAACAGCAAGTGTTGCAGGCTCTCTGACAGATGATGAATGGGTAGGCCATGTGGTCAAGGCCAGGTTCCATACAGTCTTGGATCATCCCGTCTTCATTAGTTCAGGGCTGTTCCTACTGGCCAGGCTTTGCTAGAAACATGCCAACAGATGCTAAATTACCTCCTGTCAATGAACTCTACCTGTACCTGAATTATAGCAGGTTAAGACAATCACCTAACAGATGAAATCATATATGTGTTATAAGTAAGTCATGAAAAGATACAGCGAAATCCAAATGCCCACTCAAGTTTTAGGAAGACTTTGCTAATATTATATTGGTGGGAATAACTAAAATATATTATAGTATATAGATTTGGGAGGGAGGGAGGAAGGAAGGAAGGAAGAAAGGGAAAGCAAAACTAGTATTCACTGAAAAATATCTTAGAGGCTTTCATATACATACGTTTAGTTACTCTTTACCAAAAAACAAAAACAAAAAAAAGTGGTCATTTCTATCCTGATTTTTGGTAAAAGAAGTAGTTGAGGCTCATAGCAATTAAGTAATCAATTTAAAGTTATTCATCTAGGAAGTGGTGGGGCCAGTATTAAACCCTAATCTATCTGGCTCAAAGCTTGGGTTCTTTCCCCTATATTCTCACTGCCTTGATGTTTGTACATACCTCAAGGGATCTGAAATAGTTTCCTAAACACTAATATACTTCTTTTTTTTTAACACACACACACACACACACACACAGAGAGAGAGAGAGAGAGAGAGAGAGAGAGAGAGAGAGAGAGAGAGAGAGAGAGAGAGAACACACCAGGGCCACCACCTTGTGGGGTCTGGCTTATGTGGATACTGAGGAATTGAACTTTAGGCACTGGAGCCAAGAGCCTTAACCGCTGAGCCATCTCTCCAGCCCTCTAATATACTTCTTGAATGGGCCCAAAGGTGACTGTCTTGCCTTGCAAGGTAAATCACAGAGTCCATGTACAAGAAACAAGGTATGTTTGCAAATGCCTTGACCTTCGCCCTAGGAGATGACCTCTTCCAATGTGTTTGGGGAAGGCATCTGAGAATTCATTTCTGCAGAGCATGTTCCTACCACCTCCCAACAGGTGGTGAGAAAATCAAACATCTCTCTAGCTCTTTTACATATGAACATTGATGTGCATGCCTTTGTGCATGCCCGCACAAACACACATAATTTAACCATCTTCATTTCAGGTCACCTGACCTGCAAGCCAGATTACTTATCATCAAAAGCTGACTTATAGGGCTGGTGAGATGGCTTAGCAGTTAAAGCCATTTGCTTGCAAAGCCTAATGGCTGGGTTTGATTCCCCAGGACCCATATAAGACAGATGCAAAAAGTGATGCATGTATCAGGAGTTCATTTGTAGATGCTAGAGGCTCTGTTCTCTCTCTTTCTCTCTCCCTCCCTCCTTCCCTTCCTCCCTCTCTCCCTCTCCTTAAATTTTCTTAGACTGGATTATGTACAGGGTATGCATAAAAAAGAATCAAAACTGAATGGAATATTACAATATTTACAGAACTTGCATATTTTCTAATTAAGCAAATCCTGCTGCCCTTAACTCTGCAGACACATTTGTCTATCATATGTCAAATCATGACATTTGAAGATGACATTAAAACTGGCTTGGACAACTGAAAGGTTGAGCAACAAACTGAAAAGCATACAGACGACAAAACTGGAAAGAGGAAGTCACAGAGTTACTAGTATACTCCATAGCAATGACTTTAGGTCTGGGAAACAAACAAACATCCCTTCTCATAAAGGGAAACTTCTAAAGTGAACCACTAGATGGCCTGAACAGTGGTGGTAGCGGCTTGTACCAAAAGTCACAGTCCCCTGGGAGCACAGGGACCACACATTAGATGTGTGGCTTCTCATTACCTTTTCACCTCTCCCACCATATTATCATGGAAAATACTTCATAATGCTCTAGGGCTTGGAAATCTATAATGCACACATAATTATATTCCTTAGGATAGAATTGGATCTAAATGAAAAAAACAAATGTACTGTTTCAAAGTCAATTGTACTTATTAGCCATAGAAGATTGGAGAACAGGATGCCTGACTTCTCTTCGGTTTTTCCAGTGGCTCACTGTGTAATTCTGAGGACGCAGCCCTGTGATCTTTAGTCCTTAGCCTATAACCAGAGTTTTAAATTGACTACTCCACTTGCAAGCACCCCCTCCAGCTTCTGTTGCCCTCAGATGAAAGCATCTATAGACAAGGAAAATTGTTGTTTGGTGATTTCCTATAACCCCCTTTCTAGTATTTCAGTCATTCTCCTCTTACATCCGAGGAACGGTGCAGAGAAATCACCACTGCGCACAAGCACAATTGAAGCCACGGGCTTAAGATTTCATCCTCGGAGGGCAGGCGAAGGAGGAACAAGTCCGGCTTTAACACCACAAATAGCTCCAATTACCAAATGTGGGCAGGAAGAATACAAAAAACAAGGAGCGATGGCAAGGCCGTTGGTATTCTTCAAAGCCCCCCTCTGGCTCCCAAGGCTCAGGGCTGGGCAGGTGCACACCTGGCGTGCATTAGAGGGCCCTGGTCTCCAGGAGCCACCGGCTGCATTTCACGTCCTGCATGTTCCCACAGTCCACTCTCATAAAAGCTCACAGTGATTTCTCAGCTTAGGAACATGGCATGGTATTCACAGCGTGCTGAACCCAGGGATTACCTTCCAGAATCCTGGATAAATCCCACTGCTCGTCTGTGTAAACATACTTTCATCTTGATTACCTTGGCTCAAGGAGACTTTCATTTTGTTTGCAGGGGAACAGGGTCACCCTGCCATTTCCCCCGTCACTCTATGAAGAGCAAGTATCACTTTGGCCACCCTCAGGCTTTGCCTCATGTCCAGATGAACCCTTCAGATGATTCCCACAGTTCTCATCTCTGACCTGCGTTTCTTGAAGTCTAACTGCCTAGCCCTCACCCAGCCACCATGATTTCTGTGTAGTAATCATCAGTTCACGAAGGTGGTTCTAAGAACCCCACGGCTAGCACAAAGGCAGACATTCTGGTTTTCATTCTACAACCCGTGTGATCCTGGAAAAGGAGCTCAGTGGCTCTCTGCCTCAGTTTGTTGAAGGTTTATGAATATGATCTAATATGCTGCCTTAGATGTTAATTGTCATGGCGATACCTTCATTACCAAAGTCAAGCACGCTCCCTAGATGGAGCACTCCTATAATATTTTACCATCTAATATTTCCAACCTTTCACCTGACAGTGGGCAGAATGACTTCATACTCCCAAACCCAGTGACCTAAGCTATGCTGAGTCATCCATGCACAGGTCACAGGATAAACAGGTTTGCACAGGGGCAAAGGGAAGATGAATGCACTTGAGTCCTTCACCATGTTCACTCCATCAAACTAAACACTCAGAACATGTAGGCTCTGGTTCCGAAGCTATTCAAAGATGGAATATTTCAAGATGGCAGGCGATAAAACCTCCTAGGATGACTTGTAGGGCACGGTGCTGGGCAAGGCCCTGCTCTATGCATATCTGAGAAAGTGTTGGTATCACAGCTCTGGTCACAAAATGCCAGGTGAGAATAAAGGGTAGAACGTGGAGCACCTACCCACACATACATACATTCACACGTGTGTCTACTTTCTACCATTTGTGGGAGAATCAATGTTAGTGAAATAAGTTGAGCTGGCTGTAGTCCTAGTGTGAGGAGCCCCTTATGACCATTTTACTTCCTATATACAAGGCACGCCACCCCACGGTGGAAAACTCTGAGAATGGGCACCCATGTCATAGATGAGGACTCTGGCACATGCTCTGAGTGACATTTTTACACCCAGAGGTGCAGTAAGAATGTGGCACAGACTTTTTCAATGTGTATACCTCTCTGAATTATGTTATCACTGGAGAAGGTCTTTGAAAAAAATATTCCAAGCGCCATATAAATTTTATCATTTTCTAAGTTCGCTATGGTATGGGAAAGGTCATGAGCCATTGCCTCAGATTAAAATAAAAATGAAATGTGCAGAACCCTGTGTGGTGGTGCATGCTTATAATCCCAGCACGTGGGAGGTGAAGGGAGGAAGGTTGGGAGTTCGAGATCATCTTTGACTACACAGTGAGTTCAAAGACCGGCCTGGCCTGAGGCAAAACCCTGTTGCTGAAGAAACCACAGAATGCCATCAATCAGCATCGAGAGACCCTTCGAGGTCCGGAATGGTAAACAGCCCCCAGATGGTAGTTAATACAGTGCTGGAAGGCACTACACAAGCTGCCAGGGGAAGCTGATCAACAACAGCTGGAGTAAACAGAGACCACTGACATGAAACACAGTCTGCCGCCATGAGTAGGCTGACCACACCTGCTACTGGGAGAGAACAGCGAACCAAGAAAGAAGCACTTGTGCAGTGGAGGACCTAGGCCTGGGGGAGACAATCAACAGCTTTTAAATTCGGCCAAATATTCCACTCAGTGAGGGGAGCCCTTGACTGGAACTGGGGATTCAGGGCAATATGCACCGGATCACATACTCTTGGGCTCCCAAGAAAAGATGCACTATGCGAGCGACTGGCGGGGAGGCTACTAAAAATAGAAGCTAGGTAATCCAGAATGGTGTATATTTGTTAACCTTTACTGATCTCACTCTCCAATGGAGATTGTGTTTGTATTTTTCAGGATGCAGCGAGAGAGCTGGGGACCATCTAACCCTACCAACCGACCATAGGCCGATACCTGAGATTCTGGCAAGAGAGGAACCACCACAGTCATATCGTGGAGGACCCATATGGAACCCCACAGAGAATGACGGGATGAACAAGGGACCCACAGCCACAGCCATTCAATCAACACAGGATAAGCCAGTGAGACAGAAACCAACGATTTTCAACACAAAACCCCCTAAGCTCACAACATTAAAGCAGCCTTAATACTCACCCACCACGACTCAGGGAACTGAGTGGAAGAGGGGGCGGAAAGATTGTGAGAACCATGATGGGGGAGACTATCCAGAGGCATAGCACCCCTCAGTAACAACACACTTGGGCCAGGAGAACCGGGCTGAATACTAGGCTATCCATGGTCCCCTGCCACTAGGACTGATCCAGACGGCCCACGGAGGAGGATATCCAGCTGATTGGGTTGGGGATGGGGGGGGGCATTGGGGAATTGGGGATAACAACTCATTGTTGGCCCACTAAATGATGTAACTCATTGTGGACAATAAAAAATAAATTGATTTAAAAAAATACACTGAGTACTTACTTAGTACTTAATATGTGAGACTATGCCTTTAAGATCTATGCCCCTGAAGGTAATACTCTTGTCTCACAGGAATGACCTTAGCTATAAATGTTCTGTACTTTTTAGATAAAAAGAAAGTGATATTAAAAAAAAGAAAGTGATATTAAATATTATTTTATTTTGGTACATAAACTGGATCTTATCTGGGGAGATTCTTGCCAAAAAGGAAAAAAGTAAAGAACGACAGAGCTTCATCCTAAAAACAAGCCTGAAATTAGGGCAAGATGAAGAGTACCTACCACCCACTAAGTAATGTAAGGAAATCACATACCAATTAGCTGTAAAAGGAGTGCTTAACACATACCAGAAGTAACTCCTTGATCTTCAAAGGAAAACCATGAATGAGGGAAGGAGGATTTTCAAGTGCTTTGCAGGAAGGTGGCAGTGATCTCCCTTGCCCTATGTCAAAATGCCAATAGAGGTGCCCTCCCATAATTCTCTTACAACCAAACACTGGGCATTCACTGTGGTTCAGACCACAGCAGCAATGTTATCTCCTTCAAAACATTTCTTATTTCAATACCACTGATACTCTGCTCTACTTCTGATCTCAAGGAATCCTGCTTTGAGTTGGCCTGCAAAGGTCGAGGATGATGTTTGTTTTATTTTTTATAACTACAAGCAACAGGAACCACAAGACATAAAACAGAGTAACAGAATGGATGTCAAGTGTGGGGAAGTTTTCAGAACTCCTT
>PVHP010017638.1:0-34165 GCA_004024765.1 Zapus hudsonius | reverse complement strand
CTCTCTCTCTCTCTCTCTCTCTCTCTCTCTCTCTCTCTCTCTCTCTCTCTCTCTCTCTCACACACACACACACACACACACACACACACACATTTTGCAAATATATAAATTTTAAGAACCAAACACATAAGTAATTATAAAGAAATCACTAAGAATAAAAAAGTAACATTGATCCCCTACTCACAACTGCAGTCCCAGTCCGACCCCAGCACTCCCCACACATCTTTCCCGACTTTGTTTTCCTCTGGAAGACTCTCCTTTACTTACAATGCTTGTTATCCATCCTGGCCCCCTCCCCCCTGCTAAAATGTGCAGCCCAGTAACCACAAGACTTGTTTTACTAGCAGTTCATATAACAGTGGCAGGCACACAGGAAAACGATTAGCATTTCTGAACTGCTAGGCTGTATCTGACCCTGAGGTTATGGTGGAGTGAGTCCAGAACTGTCTCATTTTCTTTGTACAAACATAATGTTAGTGATGGTGTAGTTGCTTAACTCCAAAATATATGAAAACAGTAGCACAGACACCAGCACAGACACCAACACAAATGTCAATATGATGCCGGAATAATCTATGGGTATCAAACGAAGTACCTATCGCCTCTACTCATTTGAATAATATGATAAAAATTTGAGTATATAAAGCCATTACTATTTCAACTACTTTTACTCACTAGGGATTGTCTTAACAGGGCAAGGATGCTACAACTGAGCTGAGGCCCCAGGCCTTGGCTTTTTGAGACCAAGATTTCACTAGAAAGCTCAGGTTGGCCTTGACTTGGTAGTTAGCCCAGACTGGCCTCAAAATCACAATCCTCCTACCTTAGCTTCCTAAGAGCTGGGATTTTGGGTGTGTGCCACCACACCTAGCTAGAACTACTTCTTGGTACGATTTCTTTTATACTTTGCTTCCCCTGCTCAGCCCCAGAAGAAAACCACCAAAATAAACTGGAAGGAGATGCATACTAGGTTTTTATTATAATTTGTAACTTCTTGTAACTTCTGATTTAAAATCCATTTTATACAAATAATAATACAGTCATGCTTTCATATATTAAATTAAGTTAAGCATAAGACAATGAAACACGGCTTTTATTGGTTTTAGACATTATAGTTTAAAAGTCTCACCCACCTCCTAGGATTGTTTTTAAGTGATTCTGTACCTACTAGTCAATACACCGTAGAGTTCTGCAGAAATTACCTCCTTTGTTATTTTTCCAACAGCTAGAAAAGATTGCTATATTTCAGTCAAAACACAATTATTTGTATTTATAAACAGGCAAGCAGGCCATGCTCTGATTACCTAGGCACACTGCAGTCACAGGCAGGGATCATCAGGTAGCTTAAGCGGGGTGTGTTCTCATTCTCAGACTAATTTTGGATTAACTGCTCCATAAGACGAAAGGATTTAAGTCTATTATAAGAAGATAACTGGAAGCTGATGTTTAGAAATACTAGGATAATAAAAACTTGTTAATGAAGTTCTGGGATAAAAAGCTATGTCATATTTTATAATGTTTGTTCATTTTAGTAAGACTATGTAGTTTCAAGTCATGTATTTCTCTGTTTTTGAGTTCAGATGCAAACTTTCCAAAAGGATCAATTGCCTCCATGATAATTTTTGCTTAGAATATTTTAGCAACCTGCCCTGACCAAAAATTTCCTGCTAATTTTCTCATTTGAATATTTGTTATGAAAAGACTTCATTTAATTTTGAAACTACAATATTCTACACATTTCTCTGTGAGAAGAAAACTAGTCATTTTATTCAAGGGTATTTGTGTCTAACGACACAAGGCAATTACAATAAGCCATTAAGTCTGACAGTAGGGGTTTGAGTTAACAAACGAGAAAACTGAGGGATCAATAGATGATGGTCACCATCTTTGTTCAGTTGTTTAAACAGTAGGTTAGCTGTGCCTGTAAGTGATGTAGGTCTGGCAAAGCATTGGGCCTCATAAGCACACACAACCACTGCTGATTAACTCTTAGTATGCCATATGCAGAAGAGAATTAACAGAGCACACCAGGGAGGCTGGCTTGCCAGGTCAGCTCGTAGCTGGCATCTGAGAACCTGGACTTTGGGGAATGTTCTCATGGCTATGCTATTCATAAGTATGGCTTGCTGAGCCCACGCTATTTATGTAACAATGCAGGTTATGCTGAACAACTGCTTTCCTTCCAGGAAAGGAAAGGAACCTGTTGGGCAGAAGGGAATTGGGAGGGACTAGCACAGCACCCTTACTGGGGATGAGTCTTTGATCAGTTTCCCTAGTAGCTAACATAGACTCATAGAAGCATGTGTCTGATCATCTCTGACCTCTGTGCCATCCATGTGTCTTTATCCTTTGCATCTTATACCTGCAGGGAACCTTAGCCAGGATTATGAGCTCCATGGGTCCAAGGAAAAACCACAGGGAGCCCAACGTAGTCCAGTGTGAGGATAAGAGCAGCAACTGGACTTTGTCATCAAGTGTGTCTGAGGGTACATCTGGCCTAGCCACACAGGTAAAAAGCATTCATTGTATGTGTGATTCTGTGTCTTAACCTCTTAGTATACCCAAGCCATCTGAAGATGGCCTTAGCTTCACTTCAATGTTATTTAGTCATAGTGGTCTGTGGAAATTACAACAATCTATATGGTAATTCAAACCATAAATGGAGTTTTTGGCAATTTCAAGCAACATAGTTGGGCAGAAAGCAATTATTTACAGTCTTGTATCAATACTACTTTGATAGTTCTCTATCTGCCAGCTTCCTAAGGGGTACTCTACATGTTCATACTTTGATTTTATCTTTTATCTTTTCACATATCTTTGGGGTCTGGCAAAAAAAAAAAAAAAGAAAGCAGTGTGCTTCGGTTGGATATGAATGGCAGAGGAAGACAGGCATTTTATCAAGCCTTTGTGCTAGCTAACCATCCATGCTTCTCCACTCCTTCAGGATGAGACCCTCACTTACTGACCAACAGATCAAGAAGACTAACAAACACAAAAGACATGTCAAAACAAGGCAGAAGAGGGCCCAAGGCATAAAGCAAGCCAATGAGAAGATCATAGCTAGGATAAAGAAAGTTCTAGGTCAGGGCTGGAGAGATGGCTCAGAGGTTAAGGAGCTTGCCTGCAGAGCCTAAGGACCCGAGTTTGATTCCCCAGGACCCGCATAAAGCCAGCTGCACAAGGTGGTGCATGTGTCTGGAGTTTGTTTCCAGTGGCTGGAGGCTCTGGTGCCCATTCTCCCTCCTTCCCTCCCTCTCTCTCTCTCTCAAGTAAATAAAATAAATATTTTTTTAAAAGTTCTAGGTCATTTGTGGTGAAAAGTATTTTTTGGGTTTTGATAGTAAAAAGGGTCTTATTAAATGATTCAATATAGAGAATTTATATCAAACATCAACTATGGGCTATAAAAACCCAAGAAATAAGGAATTTTTAAACAACACAGCAGTTCAGAGGCTTCCTTTTCTAGAAACTTTCTAAAAGAAAAAAAAATGAGCACACAATATGAATAGACTACCAACATGTGAAAAAATATACTTTAAAATATCACTAATATAGAAAATTTCTATTAAGTTGGTGAGGTGAGCCACTAGAAAAGAAAGCTAAAAGCAACCTTCATAGTTTGTCTAGCCATTTTCTTAAAACAAAGTTTCATGTTGCAGGTCCAAGAAAAGTAGTGATTCCTTACCCATGGTTTGTGTTTTGGCTAGGGATGGTGAGGAAAGCAGGTCTGAGGGAGAAGCCCTCTAGAGCTTCCCATCAGGCCCTTCTTCATGTGCTCAGTTGCACGGTGCTCACTTATTCCCATGGTTCCCCTTGACACTAACACCACTGCAAAGGATACAGGGAACTTGAATTTAAATTGATCATTTTCCTTTGACACTTGCAGTTCACATTCTTACCACAAAGTTTCCACAAGATAAGATCAGGATTCTATATTCTATATCTAACCCCGTATCAATTACCCTCCCCTTACTAATCAAATTAAAGCTAAAATAAAAAAATGGTAAGCACTAATTTTCCCATCAAAAAGAAACACATGCTTTCATGTTTTTCTTTTTACACTCTTAAAAACATGTAGTATACACACATACACCTTTTAGACAGAGTCTGGAGATGTAGCTCGGGCTGTTCTCAAATGCTAGACACTCCTGCCTCACCCTCCCAAGCAGGAGGACTACAGGTGTGCATCACTATGTCCAGCTTAAAAACATATTTTACAAAGACAGATTCTCAACCACCATCAATTTAATAACAAACACTACTGATCACTCAAACGCTAACATTCCCTTGTTCGGAAATTACTATATTTACATGGCTCAGTTCTAACTTCTTCAGAAAAGAATCATATGACTGTATATTAATGTTAAATTTTAGAACTATTAGGCTATATCACAATGAAACATTTCAAATGTTACCTATGGCTGAAGGTAAGTTTTAATTGTGCTTAAACATTAGGAGGAATGTGCAACTCAGACTAAATACAGGCAAAGTAAAAAGCAACAGGGTACAGATGAAGTGTCATAGAAGCTGGTGAGAGATAATGGAGGGACAACTAGTAAGAATCCAGCAACCTGGCTGAAATGGATATTCATTAGGGTATTCGTCACATCAATAGTGACCATTTGGACTCTGTGGTCTTTATCAGTGTCCCAGCTGGTAATGGTTGAAGGTTAATGCCTTACCCTATTCTGTTCAATTTTCTATCCTAATTAGTCCTCCAAATCTATAGCTGTGAGTACCAAGTGTCTGCGCTCAAAAGAAACTAATTAATGCTAGCAAATTAGATCAAGTCCAAAGATCCAACAGCCAAACTCTTAGTTAAATGCTGCTTGTTAATAGGAAGTGTGGCTGCCGATAACTCTGCTGGTGACTATAATGAGGCATCTTGCTTTCACTGAAAGTGATTTCATTTCTCTTTGTCCCTAGAAAAGCTGTTCCATTCCCTTCACAAACCAAAGTTGCTGGCAGTCTGACCCAATTCTTATGATCAGCTGGGTTGAAATGACATGGAAAGAAAAATTAAACAGAAATGCTTCATACATAATAATGTTTCAGGCATTTAGCAGGAAGTCAGATCACTTATTAAAATTCCTATATCTTTATCCAGGAGCCATACAATTAACATGCATAATGCTTTTAAGTAAAACCCTATAATTATTTAATAAGGCAAAGGCTATACAAAATGAATAAACTGCAATGGAAGTGATCTCATTTTAAATTATGTCTTATTGTTTGGCTTAATGCAGACTTCTACTGCCTGACTGAGACTAACATATCTGACTTCCTAGTTCATGTGGTCAAAGGGAAACCAGGAAGGGTTTATTATTCTTCCAGAAAAGTCAATTTTACATACATCATTTCAGACCATATGGCTTAAGAAATCAATATATGATTACCTATAAGAAATTCAAACATACAAAAATCAATTAAAACATACTTTCTAACAAGGGCAAATGCATTAAATAACCTAATCTAGGGTTTTGAGACACTTTTAGTCTTCAAAAGGTTATAATTTTTAAATTTTTGTGGTTTAAAAAAAACCATAAGCCAGGTGTGGTAGTGCACGCCTTTAATCCCAGCACTCGGGAGGCAGAGGTAGGAGGATTGCCATGAGTTCAAGGCCACCCTGAGACTACATAGTGAATTCCAGGTCAGCCTGGACTAGAGTGAGACCCTACTTCGAAAAACAAACAAAAAAAAATCCATGACAACATAGTAAACAACTTAGTTTTTAATAAAAATTTGAAAATTAAGTATCTTTGGCACAGTCATAATACAGGTGTGTGACTACCAACACAGGCATATGGTTCAGTCAGTCTGTTATTTCATCTCAAATTCACTGTCCTCTCGGAGAGCCAGACCTAACAGTGACCACCTTTGAACCTGCATCAGGTCAGTGATGAGCTGCCTCGCCTTCTCTCATTTAGGTATCACAGTAACGATTTACAAAGAGACAATACCACTTTGATTTATCACTCTGGGCTGACATCACAGCAGTGGGAACCTCCTCACCTGAATGAGGATCTGTCTCCTGGAGTTCCATGAGGCAGATGGAAGATTTCCTCTAGAGATTATCAGCATGATACGTGCCAATGCCAGATGTGCACTGGGCCCTGACTGCAGGTGCCAATAGGTTAATTTCTCCTGACACCTGGGGTGGGAGCTGAAGGAAGGTGCTCTGATTAGACCACTAATTCACGGGGAAAGCAAGTATAATACCACAGAATGTCTATTTTAAATTATAAATTTGTAGATGATTTTAAAATGTAATAGTCACTGAAGTCTTGTAACTTGAGAACCATAAATGCAAGTTGAGTGCAAGGATATCTTGCTGCATGGCCTCTGTCAGATTGAAAAGTCATCTCTACAGGACGGAAGAAGGAAAGGAAGCAGGAAGGCCCCCAGCATGTGAGCCTTCAGCTGGCTCTCCAGGAAGAAACTTGTGGATCGGTGGCCCAGTGTCCTCACTGAGAATAACAGCAGTCCCTGGACCAAGACCACAAGAGGAGAAAGTAAAGAAGCAAGCTGGAAAATAGTTTATGCTAGCAAAATTCTATTGCTTCGTTTTTACATTTTTATTTTTATTTATTTATTTACATGTGTGTGGAGGGAAGGAGGGGAGGTATAAGGTCCCTTGCTGCTGTAAACCAATGCTTACCCAGCTTTACACAGGTGGCTGGGGAATTGAACCCAGACAAGAAAGTGCCTTTAACTACAGAGCCATCTGCTTCTTTTTGATAGAAAGAGGTAGGTTATTTTAAAAAGACAATCACACTGCATCTACTTTTCTACAGCCATCATGTGCAGATATATAGAGCCTCTTGTTTCAGCCATCACTGCTTTGCTTACACTGTCACTGACTATTACATATGAGTCAACAAGGTGTTTCTAAAGTTACAGTTCATTGGAACATTAATGTTAACATTTTCAGAGAACACATATATGTACAGGCACCTAGTACATGCATTTACATGAATCACTTCTACTGCAAGACAGCACACATATAGGTACACACACACACAATCAGACTCACCAGACTCATAAGTCCTACCAGGATTCCATTAACAATTCAGTGGCAATGGCACTAAAGAAAACCATCATAGATGTGTGTATACATATATGCACATGCTGTCAGATGAAAAAAGGTTCACGTTACATGTGGTGTTCATTCTTTCCCTCTTAAAATTACCAGAACTACTCACTTTTCCAGAATACTCACACAATAAGATTTTGTCTATAAAGCTATGTTTCTGAGGGAAAAAAAGGGTTTTTACTAGTAATTTGGGACATGATTTTAAATTGTAAATGAACTGAACACTGCCTGGAAGTTCTGAAAGCTGACATGCCGCATCTCAGCGAAAGGGTGAGAAGCAACTCATACATACTAATGACTGACGAGACCTGACTCCAAGGCCAAGGATTAAATTCACATCATATTATTACAAACAAATTTGATCTTTATATGAATATTTGAATCTTACCTTCAACTTGTTCAGAACACCTCTCTTTGGCCTTTTCTCTCATTATTTTAGGGATCAGAACATCTTTCTCAACATGTCTGAGATGCTGCTCTGAAAAAAAAAATATATATATATATATATAATCTCAAGTAAAAATCACCAGGTAGTTTAAAGATAAGCACTCTAGTACACTTAATAGAAAAGCCTAGGCAAATAAATTCTACCCTTTATTACCATCTCATACAATTGTGATTATTTTAGTCACTAGAAATTCTAAATACTTTCTGATATACAACAAAGAAATAGAAGGATCACAGGCAGTATTTTTCTAAAACTTTTGGCAAATGTTATTACAATTACTTGGTAATGTAGTCTATGTATATTGTAAAGATTAAAGTCTGAATCATCTCTTTTTTCTTTCCTTTCTCTCTCTCTCTCTCGTTTTTTTTTTTTTTCCTGAGGTAGAGTCTCACTCTAGCCCAGGCTGATTTCACTCTGTAGTCTCAGACTGGCCTCAAACAGTGATCCTCCTACCTCAGCTATGATTAAAGGTGTACACCACCACACCTGGGAGAAAGAATGGGTGTGCCAGGGCCTCTAGCCTCTGCAAATGAACCCCAAACACATGCGCCACTTTGTGCACTTGGCTTCACATGGGTCCTGGGGAATCGAACTACTGTCATTAGGCTTTGGAGGCCTAAACAGCCGAGCCATCTCCTCCAGCACCACCACTTTCTTATCAAAATAATTTGCAAATTACTTTAATGGACAGTAAGATACAAGGATAGAGGAAGAGAGAGAAAACTAAGAGGAAAATGAATACTTTGTCCCATGGTGTTTAAGAGCAGCCCGAGAAGATTAAAGGAGCTAATCAAACAGTCCACGGAACACCCCAGAAAAGACAGAAGGCACACGTGGGTGTTGCTGCAACTCTGAGGCAGTGAACACTGGAAACAAGAAACTTGCTGGGAGGAAACTAACACTGCTGGCCGAAGCATCTCAGCAGAAAGCACACGGCCACCCCTCTGCTGATGTCAGACCATGCAGCCAAACAAAAGCCCAGACAGACATCAGTTCCCAGTACTGACTTCCCTGGGAGGACTGTGAGCCCCTAAGCTCTGTGTTGCCTCTGCACACAGCAGCCATGGACTAAGGAATGACGGAGCAGCTAGCAGGCAATTCCAAGCAAGACAAACCAAACCACAAAGCATCCAAGAGCCACCTGAGACAACCTGGCACCACAGACTAACCAGCCACACCTAAAGTAGCCAAGTCCTAGAGGGTAGGTAAAGCCATACTCCAGCATAGAAGAATACACAGGAGAATGTTATTCAACCCTAAACAAAATGAACTGGTTTTCTTTGTTTTTGAACCGGGGTCTCATGTGCCCAGCCAGGTCTCAAACTCACTATGCAACGAAGGATAACCTAGAACTTCTGATCCTCCTTATCAGATATGAATTTTATGAGGTGCTGGGGATCGAACCCTGAGCGTTGTGCGTATTAGACAAGCAGTCTACCAATGGGGCGCTATATCTCTCTAGCCCCCAAATTAACCTGTGAACTAAGACAACAACTTGATGGACCCCGAACTGGTAATAACTTACAATTTTCTTTATAGTTAATATAACAGCCTGCATTTTGACTGTGGTCACAGTACTTGAATCCTCACATATGATAAAATGTCATACAACTGTAGACAGAAAAATAACAGTAAAGGTTGTTCAAGTTGACTAAGATATGTACTTAACAGTGTTATATCGATATCTGTCCTGGTTTCTTCATAATGAATCAGAGTGCTGATGTCCCAATGTTCTTGTTTATTCTCTTTTCATTTTTTCTGTGAAAGGATCCTTTTCTCTTAATGTCTGCCTATGCAGTATTAATGTCAGAATAATGTTGATGTTTATATACCACATATATAACAACACTTTATATTTAAAAGTAAGATTTCTGTCTCTCTCCCTCCCGTATCAGTTTGTCCTGTCAAGGGACTCTCCATTAAGAATACATATATTACCTGGACGTGGTAGCACACGCCTTTAATCCTAGCACTCGGGAGGCAGAGGTAGGAGGATTGCCGTGAGTTCAAGGCCACCCTGAGACTACATAGTGAATTCCAGGTCAGCCTAGACTAGAGTGAGACCCTACCTCGAAAAATCAAAAAAAAAAAAAAGAAAAAAGAAAAAAGAATACATATATTGCCAGGCATGGTGGTGCACATCTTTAATCCCAGCACTTGGGAAGCAGAGGATCGCTGTGAGTTCGAGGCCACCCTGAGACTACATAGTGAATGTCAGCATGGGTGGGCTGGAGCGAGACCCTACCTCAAAAACCCAAAATAAAAAAAAAATACATATACTGTGGTTATGTAAGACAGTATAATCAGGGAAAAATGAAGGAAAGGTATGCAAAAATTCTAGTTTATAATTTATTATGAGTATTATAAAGTTATTACAAAACAAAGTTATAATTTTTAAAAAGCCAAAATTGAAATGGGCACACCACTCAGGAGGCTGGGGCAGGAGAATTGCTGTGAGTTTAAGGACAGCCTGGAGCGACAGAGATAATTACAAGTCAGCCTGGGCTACAGTGAGACCCTACCTTGGAAAATAAAAATAAATAAAAAATAAAAAGTCGAAATAGTTCTACGTAGTAGAGAACAACCAGCACCACACTGAAAGAGGACAAATGTAGATGACATACAAATTCTACTACAAAGCTGCAGCCAGCAAGTTGACGTGCTTCTAGCCCATGAGAAGAACCCAGCAAAGTAACATAAGGACGCAGCTTCCAGAGCACTTCTGTGTATAGACCAATTCAACTGGACAAACGCACCAAGGCAGAGGTAAACAGGGAAATAAAACTATTTTCAATGAATGCCTTCAGAACAACACATAAATATGAAAGAGAGGAAACCTGAACCCAGGATCTTCTACTTCATAGAACATACAAAAATTAATCTGCTGTGGATCACAAACCTACATGTCAAACTAAGACCATGAAACAGAAATGTTGCAAGTCACGGAAGCAAAGATTTATAAAGGAGAACCTGCAGCTGCTTAAAGAGACAGAACTGAGAATCGCAGATAAGCCAGGAGCTGGGAGACCCTGAGCCTGGAACAAAACTGCCATATGAAAAGTCAATCAAAATCACAGAGTGCAAATGAAACTGGTGACATCATTTCACAACCACCAGAGTGACTAAAATGTGAAACACTCCATGATGGAGATGGAGTGAAACCACTAGAACATTCAAGACTGGTGGGAGCATGTGTGAACGACTAGGAGATTAAATAGATGCTCAGCCTGTGTTCCATTCCTGAGTATTCACTTGTCTTAGAAAAGAGAAAATACACATCAAGAAAGCAACTTGGAGGCTGGAAAGATGGCTCAGTGTTTAGGGCATTTGCTTGCAAAGCCTAACAACCTGAGTTCAATTCCCTAGTACCCATGTAAAGCCAGATGCACAAAGCAGCACATGCATCTGGAGTTCATCTGCAGTGGCTGGAGGCCCTGGTGTGCTCTCGCTCTCTTTCTCTCTCTCTCTGCTTGCAAATAAATAAAAATACTTAAAAATAAACCTTTGCTGAGCAAAAAACACACACACACACACACAAAGAGACAGATTCAAGAACATGTGAAATTAATTGATGTGATAAAAATTAGAACACTGGTTGTCATGGGGATTAAGAGGGTAGTCTCTGGGGGATATCTTGATTGGGATATGCACTTATAAAAACTCAAGATCTGTATGTTTCACTGGCCATTTTATCAATTAAAATAACTTAGCATGAAAAAAAGCATACAAATTTGCACTCAGTGGGAGATTTTAACAGGTAGCTACTAGAAATTAGATAATGAATTTGACAAAATTTAAAAATTTTCTCCTTAAAGATACTGTTTATCATTAAATTTATTTTTATTGACAAACCTATCTTCATAAATGACAGGCTATAATTATGTACTGTTGGTATGTAGGTTCCATTTTGTATGTTGTCCTTACAACCAGCCAGCCCTCTTTACCTCTAATTACTTTAGCAATCTGACAACAGATTTTACAATTTCTGCATAGACAATCATGCTTTTTAATTTGGGTTTTTTTGTTCTGTTTTGTTTTGTTTTTGAGGCAGGGCCTTACTCTAGTCCAGATTGACCTGGAACTCATTATGTAATCCAGGCTGGCCTTGAATTTATGATGAGACTCTTACCCGTGCTGACTGTTCAGGTGAGGTTCAGCACTTCACCAGGAGTCCAGGCCTACCCTCCCTCACAGCCTGTCCTGCCCACATTCCACACTTTTCAGTTGGCCTCCACAATCACACTAATTTCTTATGCTAAAATCTCTTAACATATAGAGAGATATGGAGACAGAGATATAGAATCCTGATGTACCATTAATCAGGACTTTTGTTTGAACATGTGTGTATATGTGCATGTGTAACATGTACAAACACAAAGAATCTTAACGACAGATTCAATCTTGTCAGGTCTTTTTATTCATGCTGGTTGGCTGATGTAAATCTAAGTTTACATCCTCAAGGCCACAATCCATCTCATCTACAATTTCAAATGTAACTGTATAGAGATGTTTGTATCATTCCTTTTCTCTTAACCACACATAGAACTGTGCTTAAATTTTCACTGCCTATGTCCGGGTAGAAAAACATTTTCTATTAAATATAGGAGTGCAACTGCTTCAAGCTTTGCAGGCTACATACTATCGTCAGTATGTGTGTGTTGGGGAGTTGTGGCCCCCTGGCCCTCTGAGGGTAGCCCAAGTATCACCAGCCAGCAGGAGAAAAGGGCTCCATTGGGAGAGGTGAAGCATACAGTCAGACAGACACAGGCAACGGGAAGAAAGGTCGGGCAAATCTTATTTTATTTGAGCACCCAAAGCCCTTTTATAACCCAAGGCTGCATTGTTCAGCCTATTTCTCTCAAGCAATAAGATTCAAACTTTTTGGCGGGAGCCAATCAGCAGAGTACAGCAGAGCAAAGTATGCCTCCTTAGGGCGCATTGTTTTACAGCCAATCAGCAGGGTAGTTTGTTCATTTTTCAGGAGGCGGGGGTTACTGCCAGTGAAACCACACTCAGCAAGCAGGATCAAGGCTTATCAGCTACTACTTTCTGCTTCCTGAGTACTGGGATTAAAGGTGTGTGCCACCATGCCCAGCTTTATTCCATATTCTAAAACTTAGCTTAAGGTTGTTCAGATAGGCTGGGGCCCAACATATGTGTGTGTGTGTGTGTGTCTGTGTGTGTGTCTGTGTGTGTGTGTGTGAGAGAGAGAGAGAGAGAGAGAGAGCTTTAGCATAACATACCATACCTGTTCCATATTATCTCTGGTGTGTACTAAATCTGCCTACTTTGCAGTCCTTACACATGGCTCACATGCCCATTTCCTGAATGCTGTACTACTATACTATGCATTTACACTTTCTTTCTTTCCTAGTTTTGCCAGGAACTACCAGAATGTTAGGGGGAAAGTGAGCTTTTAGGAGAAACAGGATATAAGGTAGAGAGAAAAGGACAAGAACAGTGGCCTGAAGGCACTAAGGAAGCATGATTTTCAAGAAGGCTTCTAGCTCCAAGGAAAACAGTATGACGGCTCTCTGGAGCCCAGTGTATGCCAGTAGCGAATCTTGTCAAAGGAAAGAGGATGCCTACTGGAAGGGAAGATGAAACGAGGACTGTCCTCCCAGATTCTCTTCTTGTTCACAGCATAAGTTATAACTAAACATCATTAACGGTGTAACTGAACTAATTCAAATAAATATTGTGACATGCAGATCTACTTAATAAAATCAGTTTCAATATAGCTTTGACAACAACTTATTGACTTACTATGTACCAGAAGAACCTATTCTTCACTCTATCAATTTTACAATGATCTTAGATAACTAAAGAACTATTTTTCTGGATCAGTTTGTAATTCTGAACCATTTTTCATAAACTATAATACAAATCCATCTTCATTATGAGTTCTTAGTTCTAATATACCCTATCAAACATAGTTTTATGTGGCCTGCAAAAATCTTCCTGATCATTCGCTTAAAGCCTCAGAAGGCAAAGGAACCTTTTTAGAATTGCATGAATACTGATTTCAAGTTTCTGAACTCTGGATGTTCAAAATAACACTATTAGGGCTGGACAGATAGCTCAGTGATTAAGGCACTGGTCTGTAAAGCAGAAGGACCTGAGTTTGAGCTCCCAGGATTCACATAAAGCCAGATGTACAAAGTGGTGCATGCACCTGGAGTTGGTTTGCAGTGGCTGGAGACCCTGGGGTGCCCATTCTCTCTCTCTTTCTCTCACTGTCTCAAATAAAATAAAATAAAATATTAAAAAAATTTAATGACACTATTAAAATGCACAAATTCTAACTATTTTCTCATTTAGTAATGTACCAACCACTAAATATTAATTATAATTTTACATAAATATTTCAAAGCTATCCTCAATACTACAAATATTATAGACATGGCACACTTTAGTTCAAAAGACTACAAATTGACTCCCTCAATGTCATTGTGGTTCTCTAGCATATAAATTTGTATAAAAGCCTCCAAAAATCCAAGTTTGAAAGTTTGCTACTATGCAGCAATATAAATTTATACTTAAAGAATCAAGATAAGACCACCGGAGAAAATTTCCAAAGCTCTAACTTCTCAGCATTCTATCATCACCTGTAAGTCAATTTTCACCTTTTTCACTGGCTGAGCATTAGCTCAGAGTTTGTTTGAGGTGTACATGTTCTTAGAATTCAGTAGTACTGAACTTCAAGGCAGCCAACAAGACTCAATATCCATCCATGAAAATAACAGGGAAGCAAATCAGCATATCACAGAACCTCTCATAGAAAACAACATGATACATGAAGGGTAAAAGGTAGACCTTCTCAATAATGAAAATATTCTCATTTAACTAACTTGGTTCTTATTTACAGTAATGTTACCTTAAAAAAATTTAAACCTTAGTAGTTATTCTTACTTGTTCCTGGAGACCCTTCCATGCCACTGTTTACTCTGGAGGAAACCAGCAAAATGCTTAGCATAAATCGTTTCCTCCTGTACTATCTATCTGTCCACTAAGAGGATCAAAGGGAATGGTCCCAGGCAGACAGCGCCAGCTCCAAGGACCTCACAGTGAGCTCCACACCAGGTGCACACTAAGGTAGGCAAACCTAGCTCTCTCTGGCACAAAGATGTGCATGCTCACAACCAGAGTTTTACATTCTTCGATTCTTAATCAGCTGTAGTACTTAAGAACCACCAAAGAAGGTTTCACAAATTTCTATGGTTGCACTCGATCCAAACAGTTAAATTTGGATTGCTGGAGTCAATCTGAAACATTTGATACTTTTAAAAGCTCCCCCAAATAATTCTAATATTCAGCTAGTTTAAGAACTACTGCATGAAAGTTAGATTTGCTCTGACTAAAGACTCAATGTTCTAACTCCCTCTAACTCATAGCATATGGTAAATATGTGATAAAACTTTGTAACAAGTAACATTTATAAAAGAACTTCAAATTGTGAATCTCGTGTTAACAAATTATTAGGCAATTAAATACCATGTTAGAGATCGTACATGGAATTAAAAAGTAATATACAGATAAAGTTCCTTATGCTTCACCATAAACATTTGATAGCCTATGCTCAATTAATCATGCCTAGATAATTAACATATCCTCTGATCTGTAAAAATCTCCCAGTAACAGTTCATTATTAGCAAAAACACAAAGCCACAGTAAACATCAGTTCCTTAAAAAGTCCCCATCAATCTCATCATTTTAAAATGAGAAAATATATCACCATGGGCTAGAAGGCTAATTTGTGTATCAATGTTCTTATTTGGGTACAATCTTGTTTGGTTTGCTTCTACTAAGTACAGGGTAATATTCCTCTTCTTTTTAAAATATTTTAATTTATTTATTTGCAAGCAGAGAGTGACAGAAGAGAGAACGGGTGTACCAGGTCTCTAGTTGCTACAAACAGACTCCAGATGCATGTGCCACTTTGTACATGTGACTTTCCGTGGGTACTGAAGAATTCAACGTGGGTCATTAGGCTTTGCAAGTGCCTTAACCACTGAGCCATCTCTCCAGCCCACTCACTATTCTTCTTTTTGACATCTACAGACACAGAGATTGCTACAAATATGCTATTGGCATCCTTAAACGAAAATAATGCTACTAATATAGTTAGTGGAATATAAAGCAAATTTTCCCTGTGGGAAACATTTTGCAGAGTCAAGAACCCCCTGAAATCAATAATATTCAGAATAATAAAAGTGGAAGGCTTAAAGAAATATAAGTAGCTACCTTACTCTCCTCTCCACTCTCCCTTCCCCTCATCCTGAAACTTCTTATTGTGCCAATGACAACTAATGACAAATTCTTAACACAAAGACAGTCCCATACTTTCAAGTTTGGTATCAAGTTCACAACCATGGACAATTTCCTTGATGGGCAATCTTCGACTCACTGTACCTATTAAGTCATGATATGAGAAATGACTGTTATTCACCGTGATGGTTAATCTCTGGATGTCAACGTGAGAGGATTTAGAATCACCATGGAAACATATCTGTTGGGTATGTCTCAGGGGTTTTCTAGATTAGACTAAGCAATCCAAGTGGGAAAATCCACTTTAACTGAGGGGAGTACTGAACTGGCTATAAAGGAAAGTTTGGCTGTATTGCTGGTTTCCTGTTCCTGCCATGTTTTCTCTACCACAATAGGCATCCCCCTCTGGAGCTGTAAACTGAATTAAATCTCTTTCCTTCCTTAAGCTGCTTCTGATGAGATAGTTTGTCCCAACAATGAAAAAATAACTGATATACTTACTACATGGGTAAAATCCTCCCATTCTCCAAAGCATGCTTTATCTCTATTTTAGACATATTATACCTTTATATTTCACTTTATTTCTCGAGGAAAAAAACTAGTCTCTGAATGAAATACCATACAGAGTCATGAATTTTTTATTAGGATTTTTTTGTGATGGGTTTCAAATTTTTTGAAACATTAGGGATAATTAGAGAAAGCTTCTTATGAAACTGACTTTAAATGAACAGTGAACAATGAATAAAGAAGAGATATTTGGGGATAATGAAGGCCAAGAAAGTTTAGAGAGAAAGAACAATGTGCCAATGGAAGCTTGGTCAAAATTTGGCACATGTTAGGTCAATGACACTCAGAAGTTTTTTATTGTAACACTGAAAAACTTTTAAGACACAAGATATGCATGCAAGTGCCCTTCTTATCTGAACTTTATCCACCACACTAAGATTCCTGGTGGCTTCAGATCAATTAGCTCTAGGACTGAGCTAGCATCCCTCTCACAGCAGGGAATGTTGGGAATATTCACCTGGGCAATGTGCTCAGGGCTGCCATGAGCAGGGAAGTTCTTTATAGTTCCAGACGCCACCCTCCTTTTCACTCACACACAAATCCTTGCCTGTATGCCAGGAAAACTACAGACTTTGTGGTACATGGGAGATGATCAGGCTAAGACTAGCATTCCTAGAAATCACATCTTCCTGCTTCTCTTTCTTCCTAAAAGAACTCCATTCATAAGGAATCACATAGAAAACGTCCAAGGTGTACCCAGACCTGCTAACTTTATTTTTTTTATTGTTATTATTCCCAAATAAAGAATCGTGGATTCTCAGAGAAATAATTAATGTTATGAATGTGAAAAAGCAGGTAGAAGAGAAAGCAAGAGGAGCCAGAAGCTGGCAAGAACTGGCCAAATCTGAGAAAATTTGCACACAAAAACAATTACATAGACTAACAAATTATAAGCCAATGAAAACAGGAGTTCGTGAGTTCCCAGAAACATTATCCATATTAAGTTGGAAGTAACTGAACAGGAAACAAAATGGTCTCTTGTAAAATTTCAGTACTCATCTAACAAATGTGGAAAAAATACTGAGAGTAGAAAGTCATTTTGTAAGCCATCAAGGGAAATAGTGAATGATGTAAAAATCAGAGGAGAATTTTAAAGATTGGATGTTTGCATGGTCATGAATGGCCTTTCCACAGATTATTTATTGATTACAAGAGGGAAATGTAGCAAAGAAAATAGGGAAAACCTCAGTGAGCCCTGGGTTCAATCCCAACACCATCTAAAGCAAACCGGGTGGCACATACATCATTATAGGCTGCAGGGTCGGAAGTTCTACATCATTCTTGGCAATACAAGTGAGTTTGAGGCCAGCCTGGACTCTATTAGACCCTGTCTCAAAAAAAAATATATATATAGAATCAAATTTTTCCACCTAGCACTTTACCTTATGAACCACATAGTGTTCTAAAGACTCTTCAAATCTGTTGACATCTAATTTAATAAAAAGTAAAAAAAAAAAAAATTCCAGTGAATATGCATGCTAGTACTAAGTACAAATACCTCCAAAGTTACTCTGCCCACATCCCCATGGAAACCACTATAAGGAAGCACCACAGGGCACCAAATACTTAGAGAGCTGCCAGTGGCCTTCTCCCTAAATACATATACCTTAAACACATATTTATGGGGTCCTTCCTTACTTCCCACTCTGATTCCCATCACTGATCCAGCTTCCTCCACTTACAGGTTCCTGGAAGAAAATACCAATGTATGGAAGGACAGACCCAGAACAAAAGTCCTGGTTAATGGTACACCGTTATGGTGAAGCATAACCACACACACACACACAGGATTTCAAAATGTCCCTTGTGCTGCCAATGCCCTATCTTGCACAGAGTCCACACTCCTACCCTGCTTAAAATAAATAAATAAATAAAAAGGTAGGGGATAGAAAAGGGAGTGGGAGCAAGAAATCAAAATTATGAAGCCCAAGGAGAGATTGTCTCTCACATAAGAACACAAAATGTCAGAAAATTTGCAGACAACATAATAGGTAAAGGCCTCAGTGGGAGTTCTTTCCATACTTTCAATTACTGGGCTAGTTTACAACTTGTTAGGGGTAGAAGTTAGCTTCTAGAAATTTCTAACATATAATAATAATAATCTTAAGCCAGAAGATAATTTTTAGGGAACCCTAAAGATGATCCTAATGTAAATTAAAGGTCTTATGTGGGGAAATAATATAAAATGTCTATTCATCTAGCCTCTCAAATGTTCTGGGAATTAATTTTTACTTCTTAGTGGTTCTCTCACTAATTAATGAGCTGAAGAAAATCTTCAACACATATCCATTTATTTATGAGTCATAAATTTGCCCTTTTAAAAATTATATTTAACAAGCACCAATTTTAACATTTATTTCTACAGGTGATCATAGGTTTATGCTTAAAAACTATAAATTTAAATTTTCAGGCAACAAGCTTGACTAAAGCTTTTAAAGTACACAATGCTCGTAGAAAGGATGATAAGCTTGTAAAGAAATGTAACTTGAAACAAGACTTAGGCATAATTCCTAGTATAGGAGAATGGGTTCTACTGTAAATTCCTATATTGTTACTATAAGATCAAAGGTCCCATGAATGGCTAATGGGTATAGGGAAGACTTCCTCTAAAAAGTAGAATGACGAAAAAAACATAGGTCAATGAAAGTGGGTATGTTTGTACATCAGAACTGCCTCTGTAAATCTGAAAACAGCAGAGGCCTGGGTCCTACCTGAGCCCCTAAGAGTTTAAAAGTTAAATCTCTCTCCCACAACCACTTTTCCTTGGTGTTTTCAACTCTCTCGGCCTTTTCTCTCCACAAATTGTAATAGAGATTAATAAGTGTAATTATGGCTGATGAACCTACAAGGAGTGTCATTGTTACCTGGGTAAAAGAATATTTTAAATAAAAGTACACATGAATATGAAGTGTGCATTCACTGTTGGGCTCATAGTCTGAGAAAAATGGACCCTCCACTGTGAGCTAAAAGCTGTTGCCAAGTGCAAACCAAGCTTATATAAAGATCTCAAAGAGGGGAAGATAAATGAATGAGAGAACAGATTTTGCTGTGCAAACGTCATTTGCCTCGCTGCCTGTTCACTGACATAGTCACAAAGTATTACACACTGCAAAATGAAGTTAGACATCAACAGATGAACCTAAGGTAAGGTCTTGCTCTAGCCCAGGCTGACCTGGAATTCACTATGTAGTCTCAGGGTGGCCTCCTCTTCCTCCTGAGCGCTGGGATTAAAGGCATGTGCCACCACGCCAGGCTAAAAAGTAAAATTTTTTAAAAGCTGGTTGCACTATATCATTTTCTGAAACCTTACTACTTGTTCACTACACTTCCCTACTTCCATTTCTTCCAGCCTCTACTTGGTCAAGCTTCCCAGTGATTGGACCATTACCGTCCACTCAGTTGTCCTTTAATTCCTCATCTCTTTCTCTCACCTGATGCAACAGCACAATCTGTCAATTTCTCCTCCAAAACATAGGCTGGTTTCTTACATTCCTTTGCATCTTTGCTAAAGACAGCTTAGGCCAGGATGCAAACCTCAATGATCTACTGCTCCTGTCTCTTACCATGATCCCTCTATAATGTACACGTCCAGGAAGGAAAGTCACAGTGACATCATGGTCCCCTTTAAAAGCTAGCATAAAGACATTTGATAACATCAGAAGGAGGAAGTCCAAATACTTCATCACTGCAGCCTTCCAGGCCTTTTAAGCGTCCAGATGTTCAGCGAGGACTGACTTTCAAATCTTTCCTTATGGATCTCCTCTGGACCCTGGCTCTTAGTCTAGTCAGATATTTCATTCAATATTGGCTACTTTGAATGCAGGCACATTCCCTCTCCAGCTCATCACATTGTGATTCAAATGCAGCGCCTCATAAGCTCCTCCCTACTACCTATATCCTATATCAAGCTTCCTATATCAAGTCTACCACAATCTGAGTGCACTTGTACACATGAGGGAGATATCTTTCTACTGAAAACAGGGATCCTGTCTGCTCTATATGCTGTTGCCCAGAGTACAGAACAGCACCAGGCACATGCAGGGCCTTCAGCAAGTGTCTGTTTAGCCAATAAATGCACAAATGGTGGTGTGCTCTATACCACTGACCTGGTAATAAAATCACTGACTTCTAACCATTCTTGGCTGTACTAACAGCCAGCTAAGTGACCTTGGGCACATTCCAAGATCTGAGTAGGCCAAGAAGAACTGGAAGTATGCCAGTGCCCACAGAAACCATGAAGTTTTTTTGGTTGCTTCCTAAATGTCCTCCTCTGTCTAAATCACTAAAGACAATATGGGAGTCTCTCATTCTGCCGAGTACACTAGCTTACCACGCTGCTCTTGATACATAATATGTACACATACGCTCAGATGGTGATGAACACAGAGAGTTAAGCAGTGTCTTGTGGTGAAGAAAGGGCTGCAGAGCTCTACAGGGGACCCTCACTTGATTTCAAACCTGGGTGTTTCAATGGCACAAACAGGTAAACAGTTTCATATCTGATAGATAAGAGCAAACCCGCATTTAAAGAGCTAGGAAGAAAGTATGCCAGGAACCTAATCTGACACTGCTTCTTAAACTGTGAAAATGGAAGCAAGGGCTGGTGAGATGGTTCAGTGGTTAAGGCACCTGCCCGCAAAGCCTAACAACCAGGGTCCTATTCCCCTGTACCCATGGAAAGCCAGGTGCACAAAGTGGAGCATGCATCTGGAGTTCACTTGCAGGGGGGCTGGAGGACCTGGCGTGATCATTCTCTGCCTCTCTTCTCTGCTTGCCAATAAATAAAAATTGAAACAAAAGTATCTAGAATCTGATATTTTGATATATGTGGGTACGTGTGTAGCTTGATAAAGTGTTCAATAAGTGATTTCTGTGCTACACTTTCATCCTCCTTCCGTGAGTTATTTTTTTTCCATTCCATAATCTCCAAAGGTTTGAAATCCTCTCACCTCGAATGCCTTGAACTTTTTCCATCTATGAAACAGACTAGGCTGGTTACCATGCCCACCTCTGAACCCTTAAATACCTTAGAGAGCTTCCCAATGCATTGCAGAGGAACTGGGCTCTACAGCATTTTTTTTTTAAATGAGTGGAACCATTAAAGTTAAAAATGACTGTGGGAAGACTTTGGAGATTCTTTTCCAAGACACTGACGCTTGCCAGCCACGGATGGAACACCATGAAATGACCGAAATGTACAAATGCACCAACGTGAAATTTCAAATTATTTCTGGGACGTCATACACCCAGACACTGTTTAAAGGAAATCTGTACCCCCAAATAAAATAAAATTAAAATTAAATAAAATAAAAAAGGTCGTGACAAAGAGGCGGAAGAGACCAGTGGATCCAAGGAGGCTCGATGGGTGAGTTTTGATAAAAAGCCTAGAAACCCGCAGAGACCCAGAGGGGAACGCTGAAGCCGCGGAACGGAAGTGAGGGAGCCGCGGGCGCCGGGGGACCCTCGGAGCGCTGCACCTTTTCCCCGGGCCGAGCGGCGCCGACCTGACCGGAAACCCGCGCCCAGGCTCTCACCTGCGGGATCCAGCGCCATCCTGGCGGGCGGCTCGGGGGACGGGGTCAAGGTCAAGGGCGGGGAGGAGCGGGGAGGAGTCTGAGCTCGGGGACTCGCCTGCAGCCGCCCACCGAAGGAGGAAAGAGTGGGTCCGTCAGCGACACCCGGCCGGTCCCCTTTACCCTCTTCCTTTCTGCCGTCGCGCTTTGCGCCTGCGCAGGCTAGGCTCCGCCCCTTGGTTGGGCTCTGGGGAAAGGGGCGTGGTCGCGCATGCGCTGTGGGGAGAACTGGCAAAAAAAAAAACAAACGTAGTCATCTTGACTTTGCAGGTGCAGACCTTGACGTCTGACTCCAGGGAACCTGTGGGTCTTGACACCTGAGCCTTCAGAAGCAAAGAAATGGTTGCTTTTGTTTGTTTGTTTGTTCCTGTCATTTATCAAGTCCATTCTGTACACATTCTGAGTAACAGAGGGAAAAGATAATCCAAATAAGGCCCTTACTCCCAAGGACTGTGTTAGCAACGAGAATGCAACTCTTCACCTTGAATGTGAAAATGTCCACCTTGGCAAGGCTTGCACACACACCTCGTTCTTGCATAAAGATGGTGTGTGTGCAAAGGCATCACCCCTTCACATCAACCGCCTGTATCACCCCTGGAGGTTAAAATTAAAATTTAAGACACTAAAGTAAACCTGTTTTGCATAATGTCCCCAGGCACACAGTCCAATTCTGGTCCTGTTGCAAAATCCCAACTCTGTCCTATAAAAACTGTGTGTTCTGTAGGAAAAAAAGAAAGATAAATTAGATAGATAGATAGATAGATAGACAGACAGACAGACAGACAGACAGACAGACAGACAGATAAAAGTTATGGCTATCTTTCTAAAAAGCACCAAAGGCCGGCTTCTCAGCAGAGAAGACTTTATTATGAGCAACCTGCTTCTTCTACTTCCTAACCGGCCTTCAGGAATGACTCCTACTCCAATCCACCATGAGTGAGATAAGGCCAGGGACAGATGTTTGGAAAACCCAGGAACAGCTGCTTCTTCCCTGAAAGGGATTTAAGGCTTTCAAAAGGACCCCCCACCCCACCTGGCTGCAGCCCCTCCACCCCCTACTGCTGCATCAGCTGGTCGGTTGGCAGAAAAGATGCTGCAGTTGAACAGGCCTGGGAAGAGGGTCTCTGCTCAGCAGGCCTTCCTTTCTAGGGTCTGTTGCAGGGGTATAATGGCCCTGAGTGCAGCTGAGCTGGTCGAAGTAAAGAATTAACTTTCACACTCAGCCCAAGCAGGAAATCAGATTCTTCTCTTTGTATGGTTTACAAATGTGTTTAGAAACATGCAAAATTCACTCTGGTGCATTCCCTTTTATTTATTACTTTTTTCCCCCCCTGGAAGTGGGGGACTAAATTTAAAAAGAAAAAAAAGTTTCTTTAGATTTTGGTCTTGTTTTCTGAGACAAGGTCTCCTGGAGCCTTTGCTGGCTCCACTGTGTAGTAGAGATTCCCAGCTGCAAATCTAAGTTTTTGGTTTTGTTTTGTTTTTTTTGAGATGTGATGGTAGAAAAATATACGCTGGGGGTGCCTGATAGTAACCTACACAAGACCTTCATAATAGGAGGGAAAATGATGTCATCGACATAAAAGAGAAAGGATTCAATGGAAGGTGAATTTGACAGGGGGAGAATGGGGAATTATGGAGGCTGTCAATAAAAACGTTTTTTTAAAAATGTAAAAATTTAAAAAAAAGAAGCTGGGTGTGGTGGCACATGCCTTTAATCCCAGCACTTGGGAGGCAGAGGTAGGAGGATCACCATGAGTTCAAGGCCACTCTGAGACTACATAGTGAATTCCAGGTCAGCCTGGGCTAGAGTGAGACCCTACCTCGAAAAACCTAAATAAATAAAAATAAATAAATAAATAAATAAATAAATAAATAAATAAATAAGAAAAGAAAAGAAAGCACACTGGGGAGGTACAATGGTTAACAGCACTCACTTGCAAAGTCTTCAGGCCCAGGTTCGATTCCCCAATACCCATATAAAACCAGATGCACAAAGTGGTATGTGTGTGTGGAATTTGTTTGCAGTGGCAAGAGGCCCTATCCCCTCTCAAATAAATACTCTTTTATTCTTTAAAATACTTTCATTATTTATTTTCAGGCAGAGAGAGAAAGATAGTTAATATGGACGCGCCAGGGCCCCTTGCCTCTACAAATGAACTCCAGACACATGTGCCACTTGGTGCAATTGACTCTAAGTAGCTACTGGGGAATCAAACCCGAGCTGTCAGGCCCTTCAAGCAAGAGCTTTTAACTGCTGAGCCACCTGCTCAGCCCTAAATGTATTATTTTAAAAATCCAATCAGGGGTCTGGAGAGATGGCTTGATGGTTTGCCTGTAAAGCAGAAGGACCAGAGTTTCATTCCTTGGTACCCAAATAAAGCCAGGTGCATAAGGTGGCACATGTGTCTGGAGTTCATTTGCACTAGCTGGAGGCTCTGGTGCTCCCATTCTCTCCCTTTCTCTGCCTATCTCTCTCTTTCTCTCAAATAAATAAAGAAGTTTAAAAAACCACTAGTCAGGCATCCACATTCATATAGTTAAACTAAACATGCAAAAGCATATCTTTAGAAACTGAGTTAGGAGCACCTTAGTCATAGAAAACTGGGTCTCTTCACTGGAATCCTATGGCTGCACCTGATGGCTTTTTAACTTCTATAGGTTCCAATATATTTCTGAGCTTCCCTTTCTAATTTGAAGCCCACTCCTCAAAATGAATGTCATATTTAACACATCTGAGAGACAGAAAAGGACCATTTCTATAGTGTTGCCATGAACTATCACTTCAAACACTGTCATTTACACACGCTGTGATAGACAATTTCATGGGCAGCAACTTCAATAGGTTCTCAAAGAAAAAGAACACAGCATTCTAAACCACGGTCCCTAAGCCTCAGACGATGTGATGCCTGGTCCCTAATAGCACCACAGTGGCCTCTCAGGAATGATTGAGTATCCTGGTGGTTAGGAAGGTCTTTAAAGATAAGTTAAGCTTTTGTCTGGCCTGGAAAGAGTAAGTATGTCCTTCATCACTAACTTCCGTGTCCTCTGCAATGTCCCCTGCATTAACTTACATTCAATAATTTACCTATAGGTTCTCCTTGGGAAAATGGGAAGAGTCACTGTTTTACATAAAAAAATTGAAACTGATTGCAAAAAGCATGTCTAGGAAAGAAAGAGCCTTTAGAACTGCACAGAGCTAACTGAACAGAGCTCAACTTTCGCATGACTTGATTGATGCACACCCACCCACCTACACACACACGTACAATAATAAAGCAAATCTTTGTGTAGCTGAATGAGTTGTTATACACACATCCACTTTTGCCCTACCACTCGTGTCAAAATACACAATATTTCTTTTTTTTTTTCATTTTTAAAGATTCCTTTACTGTTCTAGAAAAATGCACATTGCAAATTTGAGGGCTACAACTTAACCACTTTAGAGGATTCCTGAAGGTCAGGAATAACTTTTGAATATCAGACACTGTGGTAATGTGTGGGAGAGGTAAATTAAATATAGTTGGGTCAGGTGGATTTAGGAAAACACATGGCCATCTGTCAGGCTTATTTTGTGCACGTGTATTTAGGAACTGCCTGGGGAGGGGTTGTGTCATGCAATGAAACAAAAATGAGATGACTTCCTTTGACAGAGGAGCCTTGGTGTTGCAGGAGGGAAGCAGAATTGGGGAGGTTATTGGGAATGGCCCAGCATGTAGCAAAATGCACAATATTTCTATGGGGGTTGGGAAAATGGTGGTGAAAAGTGCTTGTTTGGCAAAGCCTGCCATCCCAGACCCAATTCCAAAGCCATCCACGTAAGACAGATGCAAAAAGTGGCCCAAGAGCTGGCAAAATGGCTTACCGGTACACGTGTTTACCTGCAAAGCAGAAGTACCTGAGTTTGATTCCCCAGTGCCCACGTAAAGCCAGATGCACAAGGTGGCAAGTGTGTCTGGAGTTCATTTGCAGTGGATGGAGGCCCTGATGCGCCCATTCTCTCTCTCTCTCTCTCTCTCTCTCTCTCTCTCTCTCACACACACACACACACACACACACACACACACACACACACTCTCAGATAAATAAATAAATAAATGAAATACTTTTTTTAAGTGGCACAAACCTCTGGAAGTCATTTGCATCAGCAACGGGCCCTGGTGGGCCCATACACACATGCACACTTGCAGGCATGCATGTGGACACACAAATTTAAAAAATACATAATACTTTTAATAATCTAGAATATTCCTTGAAAAAACCTCTGAGTAAAATCCTGTATTAACAAAGAAAATACACGTTGTGCCAATGTGATCCCACGTGTGGCCTTTAGGTCCCATGTCTTTTGCTTAACGTCATAGTTCTGAGATTCATTTGTGTTCTTGTGTATATCTAAATATCTGTTTCCCTATTTCTAACGTGACATTTGGTAAACCATTTACCCTCCAGTGCCTCAGTTTCTTCATGTGTAAAATGGAACGTATCCCTGCATGATTCACTGAAACCTTAAAGGTGACCTATACAAACACTGAATAGATCATTCATAAGTGATTGCTATTTTTACCATGAAATGTATCATCGATGACTTCTACTTTCACGTTTGGAAAGCAATACATTTGTACTGTTCTTAGAGTTGGCACAGCTCTTTTAAAATATAATCGTTCCTTCTCAACCTGCCTTTGAGACTGAAATTGAGGCAGTGATATGTTCAACTGAAACAAATGAGCAGAGGAGACTTTGAAGTGTGCCCTACAAATACCTATAAAGTGAGGAAAGAAAAAATGTGACAAAAATCACCTCTCACCTCCACCAAAGGTTTCCTTTGTTTTCTCTTTATTCTTTCTCTGTATTGTTTTCTAGGTGACCTCCTTTGAGGCAGACCACAGTTTTCTCCGAAATCAAAGATTTTAGTTCACTATACAAAATAATAATGGGTCTCGAGTGTGGCTCAATGGTAGAGTACTTGCCTAGTATGTACAAAGCCCTGGGTCCAATTCCCAGCACCACAAGTAAGAATAATACTATAGTATGAGTTATACTAAATTTCTCTCATTTTGGTCTCCTTGTAGAATTTCTCACAGGAGGTAACAGACTTAACAAAGATCAGTAGTAATATTTTTGGGGGGGGGCCTGGGAAATAAGTCTGAAATGTCAGAGAAATCCTATTTTCATGACCAACTGAACTAAAAACATCTCAGGGAACTTTTGTTCCTATGGAGGAAATAAAGTCAATGCAAACTTTAGTAAGAACAAATTGTCTGAATCCAACATCTTCCTCTCCCCAAATCAGAGAAGTTCCTATGTGTCACATGCTATGCTGAATTCTGAGGAAATAAAGATAAATAAGATAATGAACCCCTGTCCTAAAGGAACTCAGAGTCTCAAATACTTAGAGAAAAATATAAATGTGTGAGCAAGCAGTTACAATACAACATGATGGAAGATGATTTGAGAGCCAGGAAGGCAAATAAATTAATTCAACCTCCAGGAGATTTTATAGAAATGCTCATATTTGAAGTAGATCCTTTAAAAATTACTTATTTCATAATAAAAAGACATATGTACTCCTGACTTGCAAGGTTTACTGCATAAAATCGGTGTGGGGTAATGGTCTTGACTCAGGAACAGGGCTGGAATATCTAGATTATCCGAAGAGATGCCTCAGTGGCTAAAGGCACTTGCTTGCAAAGTCTGATGGTCCAGGTTCAATTTCCCAGTGCCCACATAAAGCACAGAGTGGTGCATGCAACTGGATTTCATTTTCAGTGGGCATGAGACCCTGGCATGCCCATACTCTCCTTCTGTCTGCATCGCTCTCTCTCTTTCTCTCTCTTTATATATATATATATATATATATATATATATATCCTATTTATATAGAGACATTTATATATAGAGAACATATATGTGTGTGTACATATATGCACATATATATTCTTTTTTAATTTTAAAATATTTTTATTTATTTATTTGAGAGAGACAAAGAAGGCAAACAAAGAGAGATAGAAAGAGAGAGAGAGAGAGAGAGAGAGTGAGTATGGGTGTGCCAGGGCCTCCTGCCACTGCAAACAAACTCCAGATGTGTGCATCACTTTGTATATCTGTCTTTACGTGGGTACTGGGGAATTGAACCCTGGCCAGCAGATTTGCAATCAAGTGCCTCTAACCTCTGAACCATCTCATCCCTCAGTATATAAATAAATAAAATTTTTAAAAGACAGTGAAATGAAGAGTAATGCTGCTGTTTTAATGTTTTCCGGAGTGCTATGCATTAACCAAAGAATCCTGTGTACCTTGGTATTTTTATCAGTCAGACACAAAACATTAAAGTTCCCCAAAACTCATACCTCAACCTTTCGTAAAAAAAAAAATCGGATGACATTAACATTTCAGTAAAAAGACTGTCATGGAACTGGGGATTGTTGGGCATGGGTGAGTCTTCCTATCAAAATGAGATCTCTTTTGTTGAGTCACAAAGTTCTGTCTGTTCTCTGAG
Source organism: Zapus hudsonius (assembly GCA_004024765.1). Classification (NCBI taxonomy): domain Eukaryota; kingdom Metazoa; phylum Chordata; class Mammalia; order Rodentia; family Dipodidae; genus Zapus; species Zapus hudsonius. The sequence goes on along the minus strand of PVHP010017638.1, from coordinate 5,720 downwards.
TGGAGAGACTGTGTTTGTGCACCTGATTCCAACTCCTCCCTAATGCATGCTCGCTCTATTTGACTTTTCTGGTATTTTGCTAACGATACTTCCAATCCCCCACTCCTTTTAAGAGCTGTTTCCTAGATAAGAGACCCCCTCAATTGGACCAAGAGCTCTGCTTTTCTAGAATGGTCTGCTTTGCATCTTGCCCTTCTTCTGGAAACTGCTCCTCCTCTGTTATATGACTTCCACCAGTGTCCCCATGTTCTTGCAGTACAAGGCATCTCCTTTTACCATAGCCATTTTGGTCCAAGGGTGGATGACTGACCTAATAGGAACCAACAGAGCTCTGATCTAGGAAATTCTGTTTCCTAATGTTAAAATCATAAAAGGTGGGGCTGAAGAAATGTCTTAGTTGGCAAGAACACTTGTCATAAGCCTGAGGGCTTGAGAAGGCCAGAGTTCAATCCCCAGGACCCATTTAAAAAAAAAAAAGAAGATAGGCCTGGACATACATGCAAGACTATAACCCCAGAACTTTGGTAAATGGATAGAGATGATTTACCAGTCTCCCTGGAAACAACAGCTCTGGGTTTGGAGAGAGACTTCATCTCCAGGATACAGGTGGACAAGCAATATAGTGAACGACACTCTCTTCTGGCCTTCACATAGGCATGCCCTGGAGTGTGCATGTCTGCACAAACATGAATACACCACAGACACATCACACCACAAAACACATACCACACACACACACACGCACACACACACACACACACACACACACACACACACACACACCAATCAAAGAAGTACAGGCTAAAGGCTGAGAAAGTTCACACAGAGGGCAAACCTCAGATGTGAAATACACTTGATAAGATGCTTCCAATACCTGTCGCCTGTCAAGTGGAAGCTCAGAAATACATCTGTGAACTGAGATTCCCTGAAAAAGCCACAGCTACATCAGAGATACTGTGGGCTGGTCTGACTGATTAGAACTTTGTAACTGTTCCCAGGCCATATCCTATAAGCAAATCATACCAATTCCTTTATAATACAAAAATAAATAAATAAGATGAACTTTGCAATTTGGAGAGAACTGGAATACTGCAGACCAAGAACTAAATTTACTTTTAGTCCCCTTAAAAACTATTTATCAACAACAACCTCTGTATCTGCCAGAACATCCATTTAGACAGACTATCATGTAAAACCTTTGGAATATATTAACAGACCTTCAACCAACCCCAACCCTGAGCTGATTTGAGTTGCTGTTCAAAGACAGCATCCTTAATATACAACAACTCAAAATAATCAAGATGATGTCTTTGAATAGCCAGGCTTAAGAACCAACTCATGACTGAGGCAGAGTCCTTACTAAATGTCTGTTGAGTACATTTATAAGTACACTGATTTCTTTGTGCTTTACAAAAATTGGAGAATAATCATTCACTTGATTTTGCTTGAATCGGTCCTATGTGATACATATACTGAGTAAGAAGTTCCCTTATTCAGTATATTCAAGTCATCTGACAAATCTGATGGGTAAGGATGTTATTGTATTGATCATAACTTGCAAGTTCATTCGTGAGACTGAATCTTTTCCTCTTCTTTTCTGTGAACAGCTTACTTATATTCCTGCCCATTTTTCTCTTGGGTGGTTTATCTTTTTTTATTGCTTTGTAGATGTTCTTTGTAAAACTTAGTTATTACGCCATGTTTTATTTATATATTTTTCAAATGCTCTCTTAAATTTGTCCTTTTTCTTTGAATTTTCTTTGGACTATTTTATGTCTAGAATGCCCCTGTGTGCTGACAACTCAGTTGTCTGCCTTGGTACTGCTAGGAGTTTCTGGAAACTTTCAGAGGTGGAGTCTAGTAGGATGTCCTTAGTTCATAATAAGGTGTGTTGGGCTAGAGAGATGGCTCAGTGGTTAAGGCACTTGCCTCCAGTGCTTAAGGCCCCAGGTTCAATTCCCCAGTACTCACATAAACCAGACCCACAAGGTGGTGGCCCTGGTGTACTCTCTCTCTCTCTCTCTCTCTCTCTCTCTCTCTCTCTCTCTCTCATATCTCTCTGCTTGAAAATGAATAAATAAAATATTTTTTAAATCCAATTTTCAAGCACAACCCATCTGTGAAATATTGTTAATATTTCACAGGGCAACATAAGATGGGTCTTCAGAAAAGATGAGTAACTCAACTCTTCATTAATTATACTGGAGGTATTCTAATTATAGACATTATTAGTCATAAAAGAATGTTTACCTTATTTACTTGCAGGGCAAAATATGCCTTGTGTTTAAAGATTCCTTTTACTGTGTAGATTGGGTTTAAACATACATGATTATCTATATCCCACCTAAGCTAGATAGGTTAAAAGCAACAAAGAAACCCCATCACCTTCTGATAAGCCAGCATATCAAATTTCCAATGAAAAGTTTTAACTGCACTTGGGCCAAGTAAATTGGCTTGGAAATAAATTCATTACATCTGGGAATTCTGGTATTTTTCATGGGTATAAAGAGTTTGATATTATCTCTACTAGGTAAACCCCTCACAATTTGTCATTCCAAATATTTGCTGGTAACAAACCAATGACGAAATGTAGTCTGATAAACATTTTCTAGGACTCAAATGATTTTCTAATTATTTATTTATTTGTTTGTTTGTTTTTTTTTTGAGATAAGGTCTCACTGTAGCCCAGGCTGACCTGGAAATCACTATGTAGTCTCAGGCTGGCCTTGAACTCATGGTGATCCTCCTACCTCTGCCTCCCCGAGTGCTGGGATTGAAAGTGTGTGCCACCACTCCTGGCTCTCTAATTCTAACTCTCTAAAATTTAGACATTGCTTCAGTGTTTCTTTTTGCGTGTGTATATGCATGTGGTATGTGTTCATGTGTGTATTTTGTGTGTGGGTGCATCTGTGTATGTGTCTGCACATGTATGCACAAGACCGTAAAGGCCAGAGGTCAATATTGGCTGTCCCCCTCTATCTCTCTTGTTTATTGAGACAGGGTCTCTCATTGAATCCAGAGCTCAACAATATGTCTCTCCTAGCTCTCCAGCCTGCCCAGAGGATCTGCCTGTCTCTGCCTCCACAGCACTGAGATTTCAAGTGTGAACCACCACACTTGGCATTTTCTTGGGTGTCAGAGATCTAAACTCAGCACCTCATGCAAGTACTTTAAGATTCAGGGGTTTTGTTTTGTTTTTAAGTATAGACATATTTCCCTCTACAAGAGGACTGAGACAGTTTTGAGGTACTATTTTCTAAAACCTAGGTATGATAATGCCCCACTTTCCATATTGTTCTTAATAGTGAATAAGAAAATAATTATGGCAATGCTAGACAATGTATGGCAGACAGTTGGTGTCCAAAAAATGTTGGCTCTTCTCTCACTGCCCTATGTAACCTTTGAATCTCACTGAGTACGTTAGGCTTCCATGAGTCAAGAAACACAAAATACAAGATATCTTCCTTTAAAAAAAATAGAAATGGCCATTACTCATAACTTTTGGTCATGCAAAGTGAAGTTCTCCTTGGAATGGCTCTAAGAAGAACATATTCAATGATTTGTCACTTACGATTTGAGGCTTTAGAAAGGTTTTGAATGGGGGGAAGCTATAGATTTTATAACCATATTTCATTACACGAAATGAAATCCCACTCATTGGAGGTTGTTTATAATCAAAACACGAGATAAGTAAGAAATCAAACTGATACATCAATGAATTCGAAGGGTGAGTACCTTGGCACTGGCCTCAGTTTTAGCCTTTATGTGGCCCCTGAACCTATTATTGCTCTGACTGGTTCATCTTTCTCAGACTGAGACTGAACTATACTCACCCAACTTCTTGATGGGTTCTTTTCTTTATTTTCTCTTTGACTAGCACCCTCCGATTTTAAAATCTTTGTGCTGAGAACTCTGGCATTCCCAATGGTCTTTCTCAGAGAAAAACCATTTTGGAGGATGAAACTGCTGCATTTTATGAGGAAAATTCTGAAAGATCACTCAAGCACTGATTTCTCTCAAGTTTTAAGTTTTCACCTCCGGCCAAAGTTTGGTATTGATACTGTTCATTTGTTACTCAGATAGATGTTGGATGGTTGGATAGATGAAAGAGAGAAAGATTGATGGATGGATGGATGGATGGATGGATGGATGGATGGATGGATGGATGGATATTAGTGGGCTTGAAGACATTGGGTCTGGACCCCTCTGTCATAATTAATAGCTTATAAAACCAAATACTGTAACTACAAACTGTAGTTACTGCTCAGAGAAATGAGTGCTAATCTCTGGTCCTCGCAGGAGGTACAACACCCTGAACTACCCAGACCATTAATAAATAACTTTCTAAGCATACTTCCACAGGCCCTAAGCCTTACAAGATTTCAGTCTAGCAGGATGCTTTCTGATAAAGAAGAGAGACATACCATTGCTATCCAAACAAACCTGTCAACCACAGGGACAGGACAAAGTCTTTCAGGAAAAACTGCTGCTTCTAGAGACTGCAGAACTAGTATAAGCCTGCCTAAAATGTGGATTAATTAGCACCACAAACAGTGTCTTTGGTCATTTTCTACTGTCCTGCCTCATTCACACACCTTGTGTGTCTCATCTGAATTCTAATAGCATTCATCAAGATCAGAGAACCGAGATCCCAGTGACAATACCCCAAACTCAACACACTGGAGAAAGACTGAATTTCCCTCAGTATTCTCAGAGCTGAACTCATATTTTGAGTATATGTACATGCATGTTCATGGGTTTGTTGGTGCACATGCGTGTGTAGGTCCCCATGCACATATGTGTTCATGTGTATGGACACCAGAGGGCAAACCTCAGGTGTCATGCCTTAGGTAACAGCCACCTTTTATGGGAGACAGGCTGGTCAGGGAGCCCCATGGGTCTATCTGGCACTGCCATCACTGGAATTCCAAGCATGTGCCCACGTGCTTGGAATTTCTACATGGAGTCCGAGGATGGAACTCAGGTTCGTGTGTTGGTATGACAGGTACTTTTGCAGCTGCACCATCTCCCCAGCCACTGAACTAACATTTGTAATGGGAATCGAGTTTGAACCTAAGTTCTGCAATTTGTTCCCTGAATCCAAATCATGTTGCTTAATCTGCCAGGTCATAATATCATGTCATATACAGAGACACTCATTCATTCTTACTTGGACTTCTTTATGGCCTCGTAATATCTTCAGATCTGCAAACTTTCATTTTTCCAGTTCACGTCATGCACAACCACATAGTATCATTCAAAACCCTTTTCTGTCTCTTCATGTAGTTGCTGCAACCCTTCAACCATTCCATTGCCCACAGGATAATTTCCAAACTTCCAGAACTACCAGCTGTACAGCTGACCTAACAAGATTTTATAGCCCTGACCTTCCCACTTCCCACTGCTTTCTGGGTCCCCAGTTTATTCCACTTATGAGAAATTTCTCAATACAGATTACTAACCACTAAACAATCACAGCATTTATGGGAAAATTCGGAGAAATGGCGGATCTTCAAAGGCAAACATTTTTGGGATACTTTTTGGGATACTTTTTTCTCTGATCATCATGATGGCATAGACCTTCTGTAAAGACCCAGCTCATGTCCCACAAATACAAAGAAGCACCTACACAATGGGCAGCTTTTGCCATTCTTCAGGTCAACTGAGCTCCAGGAACTGAGAAAGTTCTCAAGTCTTCTCTTTTTTTAAAAAAAAAATTT